>JANHGN010025753.1:0-26998 GCA_024605025.1 Megaceryle maxima | reverse complement strand
GCTGAGCCCAACCGCGATCTCCCCCCCTGCCCCCCCTCCCCCCCAGGACCCGGGGCGTAGCGGGCGGTGACTGTGGTGGGGGGTAAAGTCGTTTCTTAGGCGATAACTTCGGCCGAAGGCAGGCGGACAGCCGTGGCTCTTTGCTTGGAGCCGTGAGGAAAGAACCGAAGCTGCAGTCGGAGGGAGGAAAATGACATAGGGAGACTTCCCACCGCCCAGGAAGGGAAGCAGCGGCTGGGAGTGGGGCATGGGAGGGCAGAAAAGCTGTTGTGTTTCGTGCCTGCTTTCCAGCCCCTGCAAAGCAGAGCACATTTGTGTGCGGAAAAGGGCTCGCCGTGGTGCTGAGCAGAACCAAAGGTGTGGGAATGTGTTTTCCTCTGCCTCCAGCGGTGCTGGCTGAGTCACCTGTAGGTCCGTTCCTGCTTCCGAGCTCTGTCGGGAGAGCGGGAGCTCCCTGAGCTGCCTCAGGCTCTGGTTTGAAGGTCTCAAACTTCCTTCGTTCTGCCTCAGGGAGTGAGTTGGCAGATCTGAGGTGGTGGAGAGCCGCTGAGGACGGTGGTTTCTGGTGGGAAGGGAAAATGTCTTAGGAGTCTAATCCTCATCTGCAGCTCACATAGGATGAGAAACATCTGTCACGGAAGCTGATAACTTCACGGTGGTTACTCGGGTGAAGCACAAGTAGAAATGAGGAAGCAGGTAGGGCAGAGGGTTGTAGGCTTGGCAGGGAGGTGAGGGCCCTGTGGTGTAATGGTGAGGGCTGGAATTTTCCCAGTGCTATGTGGGAAGTGACTTTTAAATGAAAAGGTGCAGAAGATGCTTCTGAAGAGCTCCTGTCAAACTGCAGCAGTGTTAGAACGGAGCATGTTGAAGGATGAAAGTGCATTATTTGGGATGTAGCTTTGGTGGAGAGATGATTTTACTGTAAGAATACTTTTAAAACTGAATTTGCATCAACTTTATGCATAAACTCTTGTTTGAAAAGCCTGACCTTGAGAAGCAGTGGGGTGTGAGTGCTGAAAACCAATAGCACTGTGGTGCTACCAGGTAAACTGGGTTTTCTGACATATATTTTGAAGTCAAAAAGAGCTGTTACTTCCTTAGCTAAAGCATTGAGGATTTGGGAGGAACAGATCAGGTGCAGAAGATGGAAAATTATCCTGCTTTAAGTGAACTTTGCCAGATACTGTTTGGTTTTCATTAGCTGTCATTAAAGCAACAGAATTTGTCAAGCTGCTCATGCTTGTGAGTGATCTGGGAAGGTAAATCTGAGCTGAAAAGGTGTAGCTGTGTTTACTGGTGCTGACTGAGGAATGGGAAAGAGCTGGTCTGCCTCTGCTTCCTGCTGAGAACGCTGCTTTTCATTGGCATTATACGAATTCTTTTCAAGTGCAGGTCAAACTCTTTAGAAATCAGGCAGCAGAAGTAGTTGAGTTTGGAAGAGGAAGACTTGACAAGTAGCTCTGTAAAGTGTGTATTTGGATTCCAACCCTCCCTTCCCTTTTTTTCCTCCCCTGAAGATGAGCACACATAATTTGCAGCGGAGCTACCAATTACAGGGACTGAAGTAAAAATTTCTCACTAAATTCTGAAAGCCTGAAGTACAAATGCTGAGTAACTGAAGGCAAAGATTTCCATATGTTATTTAAAAGCTATTTGAAAATATTTTTTGAAGCACATGGAGTCTGTCTCCTGTTCCTCAGGAATATTTTCAGCCATCAGATGGGTGCCTGTTGAAACAGGCCAGCAGAAGTGCTCTTAAGTGTGTTCATAGTGGTGTTAGGGTTTTACCAGCAACTTCCAGTGTGTGGCAGATATCCTGGTTGTGTTTGTGTTCAGTTTTTTTTCTGCACTTCCTGAAGGAGAGAGGAGGAAATAGTGATTTATTTTTTTTTAAAGAGCTAGTATCCGAGTTAAGCTTGGAGAAAATTGGATGGCACAGGTTTCAGAGCGGATAATGCCAGCCTTTAAACTGGGAGGACTGGTGCTGAAAGCAGTCTGCATGTTCAGACTGTTGATAAGAACCAAGAATGCAGCTGCATCTTTATTGGGGTGAGTTTTGATGTCACATCCAGATTGGTGTGATGGGAGCAGGGGCCATTCCCACCTCTGGGGTGTGTAAATATTGACAAGCAGCTTCGGACTCGAGGCTGAATTCCCCTCATGTTCCTTAAAATGAGTTGACTTTAAACTCAATCTGTTGCTCTGTGCCCTCTGAGCTGGGATCCCTCCTCCAGCACATCAGATCCTGCTCTCTTGGGTGTCCTTCACCCTCCACTTTAACATGTTATCGAATTTACCTCTTTCTTGTGGCTTTCCTGAAAAGGGGGTGTGGGTGTTAATGCTGCATCGCTGGTGATGCTGGTGGTGGCAGGGAATGAAGTGCAGGGTTCAAGAAGCCAAGGAGCTGCTGTGTGCACCAAAAGGGTAGGGCTCAAGTATTTTTTCATTGCATCTTAATGCAGTTAAGGCTGGCAAGCATTTCATAACAATGAGAGGAAAGTGTTTACAAATTAAATAGTGAGGAAAACATGGTTGAGCAAACATTTGCTGGGAATGTTGTCAGTTATCTTCTGCTAGAGGAGTTGTAGCACATTCTACTTCTCTTTCTGGTAAACATCATCTCAAATAATGATTCTGGTTTTTGAGGGTATAAAAGATGCTGTAGTAAATCTGAATACCAATTAAACCCTAACTCTTTCAAGCAAAAAAAAAAAAGCAAGAATACCTGCAGGAGTTAAATAACTATTTTTTTTCCTGATTTTTTTTCCAGCAGGATACTTGCTCCTGTGAGGCTTTCTCAGACCTTAAGATGAGTGTTTCCCAGTGGCAGTTGGGGATGCTGAAGGACAAGTTAGTGTACAAGACCCTAAAGGCAGGCTGAAGATGATATTTTTAGCAGAGGCTGCCAGGACTTTTCACTAGAACTGTGCTGCTGTTCTGTGACCATCAGCACCTGCTACCTCACTTGTAGAAGGGTTTTTTGTTGTGGAGCTTAAATACTGGTTAAAACTAATGTTTTAGTGAGCAGAAATTCAACAGAAGGCATTAACTGAGCGCTGTGTCCTTGAGCTCACGTTGCTCCCTGATTAAACCAGCTTCTTAAGGCTGTTTTGGGAGCATGGTCAAGAGCAGTCTGAATATCTCTGCTGTATTTTGACTACCAGGAGAATGCAGTCTTCTCTTCTTGCCAGAAAAACAATTGTTTGCGATTGATTTAGGATAGGAAAGCGATTGGTAGTGGATTGAAGGCGTTGGGAAGATGCAGACCTTGAAAGGGGGTTAGTGGAGTTGTATCATAAGTTTGGATTTGCTCCCTAATCTTCCATCGCTTCTTCCTCCCCATGACATAGGTGCGTTTAGAGGGCAGCTCGTGTCACATGAACACAAATACTGTTGGAACGCTGCAGGATTTTCCCACCTCTCAACCCCCCCCCCCCTTTTTTTTCTCCAGCACTTTGTAAAAGAAACAACAATTGAGAGCACTGGAAGTCCTTAGGAATTGCTAAGGCTGTGCTCAGTGTCACTTCAAGATGGCTTTTGTGTGTGTATCTTTATATTACACTTAAAAAAAAAAACCCCAATCTCCCTGACTTCACCTCCTATACATGTCCGTGCTTTCCAGCCAAAAGCAACTTCTGGTTGAGTATTCCACATTAGGGAAGTTTGAAGGTCTTTTTTAATCTTGTTTTCCCTTTCCCTGCCAATCTTGGATATCTAAGCCTACTGTCATTTGGAATCATAGAGTTGCTTTGGTTGGAAGAGACCTTTAAGATCATCAAATCCAACCTTTCAAAAGTACTTATCTATCTCTGGGTGCTCCTTAATGAGTGTCAATATTTTTTTACATCCTTACTGAGATCCAAACAGTGTATACATACAAACCAGTGTGTTCCTGGGTCCTTAGCAAGGAATGCCCAAGTTGAGGTGTTGGGCAGGTGGTTCTCATAATGCAACAGTTTCATGGTAGGAGGAGACTGCGGTAGCAGCTCTTCTGGAGGACTTCTCTAGTCCTTTAAAGCTAGAACTGGTATTTCACAAATGAATTCCTGACATTTGTGAGGAGATGCACCACAGCAAGAAAGGTGTCGGAGAGAGAATCGAGGAGAAGTGGAATTTTGGCACAGGTTATTTGCTGACTGCTGTTAAACAGTCTCTTCAAATTTTGCTCCGTCAGGGCTTTGTGTCATTAGATCTAAAGCTGTCTGACAGCTTATCTTTGCAAGCATGAGGCTAGCGAAGTCTAAAGCTTATTTAAACCAGAATAAGAGGCTTTCAGAAGTTAATTTTGCTAACTCTTGCAGCTATTTAGTTAGGCTCTCCACTTTGAATAAAAATTACTCAAAAGCATTTTTTTAACACTGTCTCTTGTGCTCAAGAAGTAGCAGCTGCTCTTCTGAAGTGTTAAGTTTTCTGACCAGTGTTGACTATTGTGAAGAGCAAGTAACAGCTTTTAAGAGCTTAATACAAATTATTTCATGGACTAGAGTCATAAGCATTTGCCACTGAACTGGTGGCCAAGTGACTTGATTCAAAAGCTGAAAATAATCATTTGGAGGCAGTGTGTCCTCAGCTGTGTAGATCTTTTGAGGTCCCTTCCAACCCCTAACATTCTGTGTTGATTCAAGTTTGAGAAGGAAAATATTATGTTGAGGGTGGGGTTTGTTTGCTTTAGTTTTGAGTGGTCTTTAAAATAAAAAAAGCCTTTAAATAGACTACAAAATTAGAATGCTACCTGTGTATTTTCAACCTTGTGATGCAAGAGGTGCCAGTCGTCTCCTATACTGTGTTAACTTCTGACTGGGTGTTTAGCAAACCTACCCCTCGTTATTTTCTAAAAAAAAATATAAATACCAGGCTTTTTTTTTATTAGCTAAAAGTAAATAGAGCCACTCATTTCAATTAAGTCTCTTGATGGTGTTTCCAGCCACAGATACTTAGAGATTTAGGAATGAGGAAGTTGGATTACAGTAACAAGACAAACAATGGTTTGGAGAGGAAATGTCAAGTAGACTTAAAATAACCTGTCTGCATGTGTGCTCTTAACTTCTTGATGTTGATCTCCTTCAGATGTGCCTGTTGTAGGAATGTTTTTAAACTGGCAATAACTCTCCACTTCCTTGCTGGTTCTCTTGTGTCCGTCCTCCCAGGATTTGATGCTCACAAGAGTGGTATAATGCTAGATGTTCTCAAGGCCATTTTCCTTCCAAGGCTGGATTATATTTTTATAACCTATCAAACAGTTAAGCTGCTATAAACCAAGCTGTGGTTTGCTCTGCCAAAGCTGGAAAGTTCCTGAAACTTGAGGGCAACTTAAATCAGCCAGAGTCAAGGAGAATGAATTCAAGGGATGCGATACGTAGCAGCTTCTGGGGTGAGCTGCAGTAGCGTTTCCATTTAGTATGTGGGGAAACTCAAGGTTTAAAGAGGTTTGAAGAAAGTTTCAGAATCCAAGGGTGGTTGCTCTTGGTGCTGTTATCTTGGAGTTCTGTTGGAGTGCTGTTATGTCTGTTGAGTGCTCCTCTGTTATGTTTGAGCAGCACAAGAGCTAAAGAGGGTTGGAGCTGATACAGGAGTAGTGAACTGGTTCAGATGCAAGGGATGATCCACTTAAATGTGTCTTCTCCCCACTCTTCCCATGACACAGAACAATAAGAGTATGGCTGAAGAGAGACAGTGGACAATACTGGCCCAGCATCTACCACACTATGTCATGTAAGTAGAGCGCTGGAGGTGGTAACTAGTGGCTGAGTGTAGTGTGGGTTGTGTGCCTGTGGTGCTGTGGGGTGGAATTCCTCCTTCCTGTTTGAAGGGGAACTTGAATTTGGGAACTTTACAGCTACTTCAGCTCAGACTGAGCTGTGTGGTGGGTGAGACCTGGGGCAGTGTTCTGTCCAAGCCATGTCCTTCACCAGGCAAAGCACTGTGTGAATCTGCAGCTGTAGAAGTCTCAAATAATGGTCAATAACTTATCTGCTGAATAACTGACCTCCTCAAACCACCAGCTGAAAGTTCAGACATAAGAATATTCTCTATATTATAGTCCTTATATATATTCTATATGTAGGCTTTGGAATGACAACTCTTGTAGTATTTTTAATCCAAATATTAAATGAAGACCCAAGAGTTGGACTCCTCAATGTTCTGTGTCTTCACCTGCAGGCTGAGTAGCCTAGGGTCTAAATTGGAAATGCCAACTGCAATCTTGGGTTTTCCCCCCCAATAGTTGGTCTAAATTAGTGATTGTTCCATTTATCAGTTTTCTAAAGAGACTCTTCAGAGTGCACTCTAAAAAGGTTGATACAAAGTAAAGTCTGCCTGCAGTTAGTTCTGACAGATGGACTTGTCCTTTTGGAGCCTGACCAATGTAATATTGCAGACTGTCCTGTCTGGCTTTAAATCATAGAATAGTTTTGGCTGGAAGACACCTTCAAGATCATGTCTCAAAACACCTTCAAGGCCACAGTTTGAGGGTGTTGTAGAAGGTATTAGTGCAGAGCACTGTGTACTGCTCAACCTTGTAATTTGCTGGTTTTGAGGGTATCCTTCAGTGAAATTTATTTGAAATTTTCATTAGACTGCGTGGTTTATGCAGGTTAATTTCTATCAAGCTGCTTAAACAGTTTTTTGTGTTGGTTTTAATAGTTCCCATGTATCCTGGTACCTCTATTTCAATAACTTATGTGCTTTTTTTTCTTGACAGCACCATGCTCAGCCATGGCTTACCATCATGACAGCAGACGAATATTTGTAGGGCAGGACAATGGAGCCATCATGGTAAGTTGCTGTGACTGTAGGTTTGAATTCCTTAGATGGTCTGTGAGCACCAAGTGTTGCTGGCAGATGATAATTCCTTTTCTTTCCCTTCTGGTTGAACTTTGTGGCAGTTGAGCAGAGATGTAGGTGAGAGGACTGCAAAGGAACAAGGGTCCTTCTGGCTAGATGGGAGCCAGCTAACCTTGAGAAGTCGCTGAGCTGTTAGTGTAGCAGGGTTGGTTTATTTTCCTTCTGGGAAGTTTTCTTTGTTTTCTCTTTCTATACTCTTGCTGTACTTGCTCTCCCTCTCCTGGAGAGCAGATACATGTGGCAGAACAGAAAGTGGGTCTCTGTTCTTCCCCTCTTTTTCTTGGCAAAGGGAGGGGAATCTTATGACTCTCAGATGCTTTAATAGTTTCCTTTTGCAATGAAAAGGAGGTCAAACTGTCCTTTAAGCAGCTGGGATACTGCACGAGTGTCATTAATGGTGGTTCTGCTTGTAACTGTGAATAGCCTAAGCAGGGCTACATAGAACAGTGAGTTTAGTGATCACTACTTGAAATTGGAAGCTGAGGCTTAAAATTTCTCATCAAAACCTAATCCTAGAATCCCAGGTTGCAAGGGACCTCAAGGATCATCTGGTCCATCCAGCCTTTCTTAGCCAAACCACAGTCCCTATGGATCAAAGAGAATATTCACTTAAATCAGCTCCTTACGAGGTCTCAGATCCTTAAATCCTAAATACTACAAGGCACAGTTTTGTTTTGTTCCTGCTGGTGACAAATGAGATCTTATTTGTTCTGATAATCTGCCTTGGTGCTCCTTGTTGGAAATGCAGTTCCCCAGTAACCTCAATTTCCAGTTGTGTCAGTGTGCTGTGCTCTGGCCTGAGAAGCTGCCAGCTTTTAGTGACATCTATTGCTATGATGTGAATTTGGGGCCTGTGAGGTTACTGCTCTTTATTTTTTTGGGGGGTGTATCTATTGCTGATGTCACTGTGGTATCTTTTTTAACTGTTTTGTTTTGCTCTTAGGAGTTTCATATTTCAGAGGACTTCAATAAGATGAACTTTGTGAAGACCTATCCAGGTAAAGTCTTAGCTGGTGCCTGAGTCTGTGTGAAGGGAAGGCATTGAAAATGCTTGGAAAACTGCAGCTGTCACAGATCACTCGGGTTCAAATATGCTTTAAATCTGACTGACCATCTACTTGTCACTTAGTTGGGGATAACTGCCATCAGGTAAATGTTCAGTTATTGAGTAATCCTCAGCTAGCTAAGCCTGAGCTGCAGTTATTAACATTGTCAGCCTCTGAGTTTAATGAGCCGGGACTAGTGAGCTCAGATCTTTGCTCTTGAAGTGGAGTAGTTACTCATGGATGCTAGAGGAGGAGCTTTCTAGAAGTGCCTTTGTACATGCAATTTCCACCCTTTCCATCATCGCTGGCCTCAGTTACTTCTTGGTGAAGATAAGAGCTCTTGCCTTATCTTTAGGATATTTACTAGGAGAGCAAAAGAGGTGAAAAAGATCTTATTTTTTTCCAGCAGGCAGGGCATAGGGAGAGTTCTAATGTATATGGAGATGCTGCTGTCAGATTTGTCGGCACATCCTTAAGAAATATGCAGCTTGATTGCTGGCTAAAATTGGAATATGAATGTGAGAGGCCTGAAGGGGACTCCTAAAGACTGCAGATTCTGTAGCAAAACAAAGTGCAGTTTGTCTTATGACTCCCTGACACCAATAGAAGCAATGTTCTTGCTTAGGAGAAAAAGACCTTGTTTTTAAAGCAACAAAACCCCCCTTTATCCTCAGGAGGATGACTTGACAACTTGGTCATAGGAAACACTTGCATCTTGGGGGGCTGGGGAGCTTCTTTCTAATGCTTGTGTAACTTCTTGCTTGGTGGTGGTGTTCTAAAAGCTGGGTGGGGTTTGGTTGCTGTCAGATGTAGTGGATGGACTAAACTCTGAGGTGCTTAAAAGCAGGAATCTGGGGTCAGATAAAGAGGTGCTTAAAGCACTTAAGGTTTTTAGATGTGTTCCATTAATCCCCAGAAGTGCTGGCCTAACTAGCTGAGGGTTTGCCCGCTCCATAGCCAGAGCGTCCTGGGGGTCTGGGCTGAACTCAGCTTCTCTCTCTGGGAGAAAGGTAAAAATGAACTGACTGATGTGTTTGGTTCACCGAAGCCATGCAGAAGGCAAATATCAAACAGAACAATGCTAACCTTTGAATTCAGCCCAGAGGCGAGTAAACCACCATGGTCAAAATGTCTCCCTGGGGCATTGCTTTGATATCATCATCACTTGGGTTTTTCCTAAAAACTAACCAGAATCTTTCTCTTCCCACAGCTCATCAGAATCGGGTGTCTGCGATTACTTTCTGCCTGATGTCAGAGTGGGTTATCAGCACTGGTCATGACAAGTGTATCAGCTGGATGTGCACCAGGAGTGGGAGCATGCTGGGGAGACACTACTTCACCTCTTGGGCTTCATGTCTACAGTATCCTTCAAAAAATGATGGCTGCCTTGAAACTGGAAGAGTTTTTTCCCTATAGCTTCATTTGTTCCCTTGTCATGTAAAAAGCCAGAGTGAAATCACTTGCAAGTCTGCAAAGCCGCCTTCCAATGAGATATTTAATGCCTTTGTTAGCTGCTGTTAGGTAGCAGAATGGGATGTTGTGACCTCGAGTTACAGAAATTGTAGTGTGTTCTACTTCTTGATTTGGAGATGATGTTTGGCTGTAGCATCTTGTGGAAGTGACTAGTAGCTGTGTAGCCTGGCCTGGGCGAGTCATGTTGTTCAACAGATGTGGTTTTGTCTCATCCTGGAGCATAAAACACCATAAAATCCCTTTGGAATGCTCTATTTTTTCCGTCTTGGCTTGTGTTGATCTTTTCTATCTTTAAGTTACGGGGTATGTTGAAACTTTATTCACTGCTAGTAGTAATTAGTCTCTATGCAGTTGGTTCTCCTGCAAATGGATTTTAATTGCAGCATTCCTCGAGCTCCAAAGATGCTGAGGGGCCTGGAGCATCTCTGTGCCCAGGACAGGCTGAGAGCCCTGGGGCTGTTCAGCTGCAGAGGAGCAGCCTGAGAGGGGAGCTGAGCAATGCTGAGCAAGAGCTAAAGGGCCCTTTAGGGGGGCAAGAGGATGGGGCCAGACTCTGGTCAGTGGTGCCAAGTGACAGGACAAGGGGCAACGGGCACCAACTGGAACCCAGGAGGTTCCAGCTGAGCAGGAGAAACTTCTTTGGTGCAAGGGTGTGGGAGCCTGGCCCAGGCTGCCCAGAGAGGCTGTGGAGTCTCCTGCTCTGGAGAGGTTCCCACCCTGCCTGGACACTGCACTGCTGGGCCCCCTGCTCTGGGTGACCCTGCTGGATGGAGTGGGGGGGTGGCACCAGATGTTCTCCGGAGGTCCCTTCCCACCCCTACCATGCTGGGATTCTGTGATTTGTAGCTTAAAGACTTAGGCTTACTTAAGTTGCTGTGAGGCTCACTACTGGAGTTCAGGAGGTTCTATTGCTCACATTAGTTCAAATAAAGCAACAATGTTTTTATGAACATCGAAGAAAGAATGTTGTTACTTACTGGATTTGTTGAAAGCGAATTGTTTGTTCTCAAGACCGAAGGCTTAAGAGACTTCAGATCATCATCAGATGTGTTTTCCACTTGTGGTGGTGGGCTCTGTGGTGTGGTGTCTTTGGAAAGTTGTTCTTTTCTGTTGGGTGGAGTAAGCTGCTTTGGTCTTTGTACTTTTGTGTGGCTCCAGGACAGGTGAGTTTATACCCAACTCTCAGACTGATGTCACCTGTATGGGTTTCTTGTAGCTCTTGCTTATATCCTGAGTAGCAGAAGTCTTCTAAAGGTGGCAGATGATGTAGGTCCATCCAGCTTGCTATGCTTTAGCTTTTGGAGACAGTAGCTACACAATGACAGCAACTGAGTCTCAGAAAACCGTGACTACATGTAATGGTTTTGCCAGACAACTGAGAGTTTAAGGAGCAGATACCTGTTAGGACTGAAAGCCACCCAGTGTCCAGAGAGATGCTACTAACAGTAGCTTTACACTGTAGCAAGTAGCCTGAGGAGTTCTGACGTCTCTTGTAGAAGATCGAGTGTGTTCTCTAAATACTTGCTAGAAATGGTGTAAATCTACTTGGCTTGCTTTAAACTAGGGGATGGGTTCTCTTATGGCTTCTCCAGTGGCTTGCTATAACTTTTCTCCCTTACTTTCCATACTGAATTACTTGAACACAGTGTGAGGAGAAGAGGAATGAAAAAAGGTTTAACTGTTATGGTCTCCAGTCCTTTTAGAAGTAGTTCTGTAAATATTTATCTGACATATTAAAATGCTCTTTGCCAGTTGGTGTGGTCTCTGTAGCTGGCAGCAGGGCTGTTTCGCTCCTGTTAAACACTTAAAAGCAAATGAGGCTTCTCCTTGACGGGCATTCAGGTACGACCATGAAACTCGGCACGCATTTGTTGGCGATTATTCTGGGCAGATCACTCTCCTGAAGCTTGACCAGAATACGTGCTCTGTTATCACGACACTCAAAGGGCATGAAGGTAAAGCAGCTCTTCCTCTTGATTCCACTCAGGCCAGGCTTGTAAATTGTGATGAGACGTTCGGTTGTGTATCTACCACTTAAGGATAGACAACTAGCACGGGGTAGTTGCTGCCAAAAGCTGTTCAAAGCTGTGTGTATGAGTGTCTCTGAAAGAACAGACTTGGCCTTGCTGAGGGAAAGTCTTAGCCTTGTAAATACTGACAGGTACTTTTATTAGGGATGAGGAAGAAAGGTAAACCTCTTGCAGGGAATTAAAAGCAAGTTCTCCACTAGATGGCCACCTTTAGAAGCTTTAGTCGTCTTAGCATTGAAAAAACAAGGGAATGTTTTCCTGTGTTCTCTTTATGGAGACTCTGTAGTACTATAATACCTAAATCAGCTTTAGCAGCCCCAGTCTAGATTCTAAAAACCCACCTAATTCTTCCCAATGCGGACTTTGCTCTTCTGAGCAGTCTGAGACTCTGGTTCAGTTTCCTATGTTTAGCTGAAATTAAAAAGAAACCCGAAGAGCCTTTTAGAATCAAAACAGTCTAGGCAAGAACTGTTGTCTCATCCTGGGTAGTACAGCTGAAGTCCTTATAACAAATGAAGAATCAAATAATCTGTAATGTGATATGGAGCTGTTGCCTGCTGTAATGAGCGAGGCAAGAATGCAAGTCACAGAACCCTGTGTAATTTAATAATATGTTGAAAGGGGAACAAGACTTACTGCCTCTTCCTGTGGGCTACTGGCAACTTAGAAATCAGCTGACTGGTTTGTGTAGGGGTTAATTACTGGGTCATGAGTCTCTAGTATACGAGGTGATTAAATTAGAGGGGCAGAAATAAGTTTTCCTTCAGTTGGTGAAATAGTATCTACTTTATATTTTTCTTGAAGCAAAACAGGTCACACGTAACTTTCCTCCATAGTAGTTGTGTAATAATCTCTAGGTCTGGTCACTCTAGATGTAAATGGCATCCAGTTCTTCTGCAAGGGCAGCTGAGTTTGCTGCTAGACTTCAAAAGCCTAACTTCATCTTGTTTCCGTTCTAGCTCTTGCCTTACAAGCAAGCAGCCTGGCCTTCTCAGTTTAAGTGATTTTAGAGCTTGTCCTTCAACAATCAGCTTCCATAAGTCTAACAGCCTGCTCTGTGTGGTGCTGAGAGAACACTCAAACTGCTTGCTATGGTGCAGATGCTCACTGTTCTTGGATGACTATTCCCAAATGTATCACTCTGAAAACAGCAAAGCCCTGAAGGAGGCAGGAGAAACCTCTTGCCTCAGAGCTGGAAAGGACTGAATTGGGTTGTCATAACCATTTATCTGGCTTTCAGACTAGGCTTTGGATGACAACTGAGCAAGTGTTGCTCTGCTTGGCAAGTTCTAATACTTGGTCAAAGATCACATAGCAGGCTCCCGACTCTTAGCTACCCCAATAAAGGGGCAGAAAGCTGGTCACTTGAGCCTTCTGGCTCATCTTTTCCATCTATCAGGTCTTCTCAGGGGTGTTTTTTTGTTGTCCAACACTCTGCTTCTCTAGCAGGCCTGGATCTTCCTGTTGCATGTTGTCCTTTGCCTTAAGGCTTTTAATATCCATTACTGTGCCCACGAGAGCACTTCATGTTTTGCTCGAATGAGCATCATTGTGCTGGGGAGTGACTCCCTTAGATCTAACTGGAATGTTCTTTCCTAGGAAGCATTACTTCCCTGTGGTGGGATCCCGTTCAACGCCTGCTTTTCTCGGGTGCCTCTGACCACAGCATTATCATGTGGGACATTGGTGGAAGGAAGGGACGGACGCTGCTGCTCCAGGGACATCAGTATGTAACAGCATCTTGCTTTCCCTACATGTTCTCTAATGAACAGAGGGTCCTGAGGAGATTAAATAGCATGTCAAGATATTTGAGTCTGAGTAATGGGGAAAATAACTTTTTGCAGACCTCTGAGGACTTTGAGGGGAAAGGAGGATAATCAGCACTAGAAAAGCATTATTGATAAATCTACTTATTTTTGCTCATGTTTGATACTTTTACACCATGGGTAATGAGAATGTAACAAATGGAGGTTATAGAAAGAGGTGAGTAACAGCCCAAACCCATCTTTCCTGGTCTTTATGTGGAAGTTGCATGCCTCTCTATTGTAAATACTTCCCTGAGGTTGCCTGTGGGGCTGAGGTTAGAAACTTGATGTCTAAGCATGTTCATGTACACGGGTAGAAAAAGCTTCAAGATGTTCCTGTTCTCTGCCTATCAGTGAGGTGACAAATGGCTTAAATTACAGGGGTGGGCTCTTGACTTCAGAAAAGCAAGTCACTCCTCCGCTCTGGGGATGAGGTAGTTAGTCATCTATATTTAATCAAGCCTTCAATTTTAGACACACAACACTAAGCTGCCACTTATAAATCCAGAGCCTTAATTTGGTCTGATGGGCAGGTCACCACTTAAGATGTATTCTGCTTAGAAATGCAGTGATAGTAGAGAACTTGTTTCTATTTCAAGATATATTTGTATAGTGCGCTCTCCTCTTGTCCAATTCCATGGATGCTTCCATCCAGCTTTGATCACAACCGATAGTCTTACTCTAGAACTCTTGTTACAAAATCTCGAGGATTTAGTTTTATGGCAAAAGAACTAAGAATGGAGTACTGGTTACAGACAAGTAACTGAAGTCAGTGACTGGAGGACTTTATGCTGCTGTTACTGCCTTGTGTCCTGGTGAAGACTTGTAATACTCGGTTTCTCTTCAAACATCACATGTGGTGTAAACTTCATACTGAACCAGAAAGTAAGTTCTGCAAAGCAGAATGGCTTGTTTAATCCAATGTAGATGGTGCAAAGCAATCTGTCGTTGAGGTCCTTTGTTTAGTTCCTTAGGGTAGACTTTTATGTTCTGTCATGACTTTATTTAGGATTAAACTGCCTTGCTGGTGAGCGTGTGCTTGATACAGCAGCTACAGACTGACCTGCTGAGCCAAAGTGGAAACTCCCTCTGCTTCCTACCTGTATTTTGGAAGAAATATCTGTTTTTTCCAGTTGTCTCTGTTTTGATAACTGGATCTCCTTGCCAGTGCAGGGGAGTATTTGGTCGCTGTTAACACAGTCCTCTGGTGCTCCAAGAGCCCTGTTCAAGGCCACATCCTGATGCTGAGGTCGTGCTTAGGCGACAGCGTGCATTCACTCCCCTTCATAGTAGCCTTAGCTAAGTGTTTGCAATCAGTTTTGGCTTCCTAGGGAGATTCCTAAGGATGAACTGGGCTTTGCTGGGAAATGAAGCTTTGTTTAAATGCTTGTAGATAAATAGTGTGTGCTTTGTTCCCAGTGACAAGGTGCAGGCTATCTGTTACATCCAGCTGACACGGCAGCTGGTGTCCTGTTCAGCTGATGGGGGAATTGCTGTTTGGAACATGGATATCAGCCGAGAAGAGGTAAGATCATCTCCTAGCTCAAAGATTTTTTTCCTTAAGATTAATTTTTAAGGGTTTTTTCCTGCTTTGCAGTGTCTGCTGTGGCTTTGCTAAGTTGGTTCTGCAGGCTGCTTTCCTCAGGTTGCCTGAAACTTGAAGGCTGACTGATATTACTGCTCTGTCCAAGTGGCTGGCTATACTGTTGTAGGAGAGGGATTCCCAGGGCAGGCTTGGGACTGCTTCAGGTCTTAGTGAGACATGTTCACTGGGATGGTTACAGCCCCTGGTGCTGGAACACTCTAAAGCAGGTGAGGTTTTGCAATAAAGAATCCAATGGGCTGTGCTGCCACAGTCTTGAAATCAAAAGTTCTCAACTGATGTCCAAACAGGTGAAGAATTGAGATGCTATTTTTGAGATGCAGCTCAGAATGTAGAGATTCAGTCCCCAGATAACTCTCTCTGAAGACCTCAGCTGAGCCTGCTGTGCATGTTCTTCCTGCATCAGTTTCTATCAATCACAGGAGATGCAATGATGTATATTGCTGCTAAACTTCATAGTTGCAAGGAACCGATACGGTAACTGGCAAAACAAGTTGTGTTTGTTTCTCTTCTGGATCTGCACACAGTAATTAAGGGATCTCCTAAATAATAATTTTCATACAATTAAAATAATGGGGTTAATTTAAGGCACCTCTGTCTCCAAACTCATTGGGGGGAAAAAAGTCAAGCCCAATCCAAAAGCAAAGAAACTAAATGTTTGAAAAATGATGACTATACTGTCTCTGAAGCATTAGTGAGTGAGTCATGATGTCAGGTATCTTCAAATCCTCACTAGTGCAGAAGACAGACTTTTTTTCCTGCTTGAAGGAATGGTAACTCTGAGGGCTGAATCATGGGCAGTTCCCACTGTATGTCGCTAATAGAACCGGTAGTGTAGGCAGCTTTCTACCTCCAGTTTAACACCTGAAATTAAGATGAAGAGAGTAAGACGACATTCTGGTTTTCAGTTAGAGGGAGACAAAGTGGGTTGTCTTCTCAAAATGGCTATGAAGTGCAAACTGCTGTTTTAAATAAGTGAAAGCAGTGATATGGAACATCTCTCTTGGTGGGGAAGGTGACTCATTTTCTCTGCTCTTCTCCCCCTCCTCCACGCTGGGATTGTTACTGCCTTTTACAATATTTTCCAGTAGCACAGGGGAAGGAAGGGGGTGCAATCTAGGTTGAAGATGTAGGAACTGGACATCTGGTGTTAATCACTGTGCAAGTGACAATACTGTTTTATTACTGTCAACAGTGGATGTAAGTGAATTGAGGGGGGAGGTGGCAAATGCCTTTTATTCCAGCATTCTTCCTGTTGGGTTTCAGGGAGGCTCCTCCATCAAATATGTTCTCATTCAAGTCTATGTACCAAAACCAGTGTGCCCCTTTCTGTCCCTTATGGGGATGTTCAGCTAGTGTCTCAGCACTGAAATAATGTTGAAAGCTTTATTTTCATTTGTCTTAGTCCATTTACTTGGGGGGGGGGTGGGGGATATGCAGGTGGGAGAATGGATGCTTAGGGAAGATGTGGACATAATGGAAAATGCAGATGGGTTCTTAATCATTTCGAACTGCAACCCTAGGGAAGCAGAAAAGACACTTATTTCCAGAATTTACTTCCCTTCTTAGAGGGGGTGGCTGCCTCACAGCTTCTGCAAGCAGAGCAGCAATCTTTGGGTGCCTGCAGCAAGTTTAATAACTTCAGATGTTTGAAATAGCTCTCTTATTGAGGCAGTAACATAACATACTGCTGTGGACTTCAAGTGTGTAGGAGGTGTGTGGGTAACAAATAACTGTAGTCTTGGGTTTGGGGTTTTTTCTTTTTGCACTAAACTTCCTATACCCCAGGCAATCATGTCAAGTCCAGAGCTGAGACCAAGCATCTCAAGTAAAAAATTACTTTGGGTTCTTAAAATGAACTTCCTTGGCTGTCGTATGAGGAAAAATAATTCTGATTGATTGTACCTCTTGCTCTTTTGTAGGCTCCTCAATGGCTAGAAAGCGATTCCTGCCAAAAGTGTGAACAACCTTTCTTCTGGAACATAAAGCAAATGTGGGACACGAAGACGTTAGGGTTGAGACAGGTGAGATGGCTGCTTTGAGTGCTTAGCTGTGCTTCAGCACTTCAGCAAACACAAACCCACTAGAGCTGTTAGATCTTTTTAAACTGTTGGTGTTTTCACCGCTTTGAAGCGAGGGTTTGAGAGGTGACAGCTTCCTGGCAGTGCTAAGCCATTTCCAAATGCCGTGGAAGGTGTTGCATCAAACTTCTGTTATGGGGCAAAGCAGGCTTTGCTGAGGGTCCTCTGCTGCATTTTTCTGACTATTTCTATGTGCTGGAGCTGTGGACAGCTAATCCTGAAGTGTTGTAAAGCAGCATATAGTGCCCCATAATGGAGCAAATTGCAGCCTCACGTGTTGTAGGGTACTTGGTTCAGTGAAGCAGTGATGGCCCTGTGACTCCCTGAGCTGGAATGTGACAGCCTTCTGGAGAGCTTTCTTTTTGGAGGCGCTGAACAGGCACCAAGACACTCCCCTGCTTCTGGCTTCCTTAGACCTGCTTCCCTGGCTGCTTGTTTCAACCCTTCCCCCCCCCCCCCCAGCTCCTAAAAGGAGCTTGCAAAAGAAGAGGATGGGCAGGGAGAATGTGGAAGTAAACCCATTAATGGCCAAGATGACCCTTCAGAACACCAGACTCTCTGGTTTGTCAGACCACTTCCTAACATGTTGCTTCCTCACAGGTTGCATGACACAAACTTTGTTGCTGTTCGGCGAACACTTGGTAAGGGTGGTTGAGGATCAAAATATAAGGAGTTATTTATTTGTATGTTTTCTCTTTCTTTCATGTAGCATCACTGCAGAAAGTGTGGGCAAGCGGTGTGTGGCAAGTGCAGTACCAAACGGTCCAGTTACCCCATCATGGGATTTGAGTTCCAGGTCCGTGTCTGTGACTCCTGTTTTGAGTCAATCAAGGATGAAGAGTGAGTATTAAGGAGTAGTAAGTTCAAGTAATAACACTGAGGTGCAGAAATGCTTGTGCTTACTCCACCTCCATGCCCAATGCTACATAAACATGCCAAGCTGACTGCTCACAGGCCACCTTCACCTTGGGCAGAGATCCCTCAATGGGGTCTGCAAGCTTGTCTGGATCAGATAAGGCATTACAACTTTTATCCACTTCATTTCTTCTTTCCATGAGCCCAGATCTAGAGCTGAACTGTATTTGTCTCTGCATTTCTGTTTAGTTAAAGGCTGTTGATGGCACTTCCAAGTGTTGCCCGGGTGCCTGTCAGTGCATCTCAGCTGCCAGGCTGTGTCCATGTCAGCTCATGCACACCTCCTGACAGCTTTTCCTCCAGAAATATTCTTTTCAACCCCATGTTACTGTCCCAGTGCAGGCATTTTGGATTAAACACTATTTGCTGTTTCCTTAAACATTTCTTATAGATAAGGACCCACCTTTTTATCTTGATACAAACAGCACTTCATTGTTCACTGTCTTGTCACCTCCTTGGACACCTGGAGTGCTAAAGGACCAATGTAATCAGATGACAATTCTTGACGTGGGGTGTTTGGGGTTTGTTTTGTTGCTGTTTATTGGGTTTTTTGGTGGTGTTTTTTTAGGGGGGGGGTTGGTTGGACTTTTTAAGAAAGGGAGGTGCTGTGCCCTTGCTCACTTGCTATAGCCAGCAGGAAAAACTTAGAAGAAAGTTAAGTTTATTTTGTGTTGCTGTGATGGCATCAAGCTTCACCTGATGGCTGGCGCTCATTTGGATTGTTCTTGTGTAGCCGGACATCCTTGGCAACCTTTCATGAAGGAAAACACAACATTTCACACATGTCCATGGACATCTCCAGAGGGCTCATGGTGACTTGTGGGAGCGACCGGATTGTGAAGGTATTCTGGACCTCTTTCCTGCCTTTATTAGGGACACTTACTAGAGAACTCATGTTTGTATATAGCTTTGTATATAGGTTTTATGACCTGCAACTCCACTGTATGGAGACTAGCAGTCAGAACTGAGTACTGTGTCCTCTGGACAAACAGGACAGTAGGAGAATCTGCTGGTGGCCTTAGTGAACTGTGCAGGCTTCCTTTGCTCTGAGCTCCCTGGCTTCTTGGAGCATTATCGCTAAAGGCTCTGGTCATGAGACAGTGATGTAGAAAGTGGACTGACATCAAATCTGGCTAAGCAGAGTTTAAACAGGATGTGTTGCTTTGTGTCCAGGGTGGTCTCTGTTTCCTTCTACGCCTCTGAAGAAATACCTCTTAGGTCTTACAGTAACACGATGTCATTCTCCACCATATTTTCTTCCAGATCTGGGACATGACACCAGTAGTTGGTTGTAGCCTTGCAACTGGCTTCTCTTCCCGCTGATCTGCTCCCCGACAGGTTTATGCACCTTATGTACAGCAATACGCACCGACCGAATGGAATCCTTCTTAAGAATATTACCGCCAACACGGGTTGCTTGATTCCGCTCCTGCTGCTGTTCCAGGATGGACAGTCACCTTTTGTAGAGCACAGCTCTTCTGTTGGGCTCACCAAGAACCTCCTTGGTGTGGAAGCGGGGTTTCGCAGCCTCTTGGACTGACGTAACACGGCTTAACCGCGGCGCCTCGATGGAAGGACCCCTTGTTTCTTGTTTTCCATGTGTAGTGTTAACCATGTGCTATCTCTGCTGATATATCTTGTACGGACACCTTGTAGCTAAAACCAAATGAGAGCAAAATGAGTGTAGTAAATTCAATTTGTGCAACTAGTCCAGTAACTTATTCTCTCCTCCAAAAAGCTGTTTGGTAGAAATACTTTTGAGCAGTCACTGTCTGAACTGCCTCCAAAAGATATGTTGGTTATTCCTATGGAAGGAGGAGATATATGAGTGGCAGGTAGCTTCTTTCCAGTGAGGTAGTAAGAGAACCTTTGATCACACAAGATTTCCTTTTATTGGCTTTCTTGGAGTGTTTTGTCTTCGAGTTGTTAGTGACATCAGTGTTGTGGGACAGCTGTTCTGTTTAGGTAGCTGGTGAGTCTTTGGCCAATTCTAGGCTCTTTACATAGTGATTTAGCATAGCTAATTAACTCCCATAGTTCTTAATGAGAACATGCAGCCCAGCTACTCTAAAGACAGGCCGTAGGTACAAGCTGTGTGCTTTGACAAAACTTTAACGCTCTTAGACTGGGAAGCAGAGCAGATCTGCCTTGTGAAACGTAACAGCTGAGGAAAAACTAGCCAGCTAAATTTTTAGATTTTTTTTTTTCCTGTGGAAAGGTTGATGTTCCTTTAACAGTAGGGAACCTGTCTCTGCTAAAGTGCATAAATTCAAATACTGCCTTGGTGTTGCTTAAAACAAATAAATACTGAGCAATAATTACTGAGGTACAGAACAGCTGTTTCCCCCCCTGCACCTAGGCCTGTTAATCCTGAGAGCTGTATTGATCCTTTCCTCTTTATCGATCCTTTCCTCTTCCAAAGCTGAGAAGTACAAAGAGGAGCCATGAGGCTTTTATGACTGGGCAGTTGGCATGGACAGGAAATAACTGGTGAGATACTGTCAATAAATTGGTCTGTTGGTTGTGTGTATTCGTTACATTTGAACACTGTGAGGAGGACTTAGTTTGAAACTAGAAAGGTTTCAAACACCAAGCTTAAGCTTGGAGCTGTTGAGGTTTTTCTGCAAACAGTCTCATATGTGTGAGGACAAAAAAAAAAAATGTGGGTAGGTCAGCTGGCCTGGAACGGGTGGTGTTGCACAACTACCAGAGGCTTAAGAGTTAGACTGTCTTTTATTTACAGCCACAATCAAGTGGTGCTATGAGTGTTGGAGGATTCAAGTCCTCGGTAGGTCACTTGACACCGAGGGTCTGTGCTGGACCATGCTGTAGGCTGAGCTACATGATGAGCCTGGTACTGCTAATGCGTCAGGATTTGCTTGCAACTTGAAGCCAAAAAGCTTGATAGTCTCCAAAGGCCGTTAGAATCCAGAATACGTTAGTTACTGGCATTTTAGATCTGGCTTCATTTGCCTTTCCGTGGGCCTTCTCTGGCAGTTTTGTTAAGTCTTATGATTTGTTAGGTTTATTGTGCCACTGAAGAATAATCAAATCCCTCTTTTGTGGGAATCCCCAAACTTGTCTTGCCTTCACTTGAGAATTTAGCACTTGTCACACCCATCTGATTGATCCTGTGCTAGGAGCTTACGGTCTTTGTGATGGCTTATTTTGAAGGGATTGAGAGAAAATAAGTTGCCAGCTTTCTGCTCTGAAGGCCTTTACCCTTGTAAATGAGGAAGGAAACTGGTAGTTGAGGGGTGATAAGCCCTGATAATGCTCTGCATTCACTTCCAGACTCCTCCCTGTCTGGCTGTGGAAGCTTTCCTGGCAGCACGTAAGGCAGAGCATGAGTTACATCACTAGAGCTATCAAAGATCCTACTGTGGTAGGGGAGGAAGATCTAGGGTCATGAGTTCAGCTGGGAGATGGGTGTAGACATGGGGTCAGTAGTTTATTTTTCAAACCAGATGTACTGAAGCTGACACCAGTGACACTGAGATGTAATTCCTTTGCCACTAGCACTCCTGAGCCTCAGCTCTCTTAGTTGTAGTCAATGTGCCCCTGCTCAGCGTGCAGCTCCCCCCTTCCCTGTGAATACTTCCTCTGCTTCTTTATGTTGTGGTTTTGCCACTAGATGATATATTCTCTACTACATATTGCTAAACCTAAGGAATCTATTTTCTATAATTGATATACTTAAAGATAGTGTCAGTTCAGCTACAACGAGACAATTACAGCTGCTAAATCATTAGTCATTGAAGTATACTCAGTGTTGAGTGAGTAATGCTTACAGACCACTCAAGAGACAGCAGTTTTTGTTTCTAAGCGACTATTTTGAAGGCACATACTCTCTCGTGGATCTGAATGTGCTCCAGCTGTGTCAGCTCAAGTGTGCAATGACTGAGAAGGCTCGATTTTTGAAGCATTACTAACTGGCCTGTATAACCTCCTTCACTGGGGCAGGGAAGCAAAGGGTACTACTATGTGATAATTCTTTAGTAGTTGTATTTCTGTACCCTGCATAATTAAGAGATGCTAGAAAAATCTGTCCTTGCTCCTTGTCTGTTTTTTTAAACTTTGATTACATGTACAATAAAATATTTCTTGATATTCACTTAGTCCATTTGGATGATCAATCTTTTCTTCCCTTCAGTGACTGCACAACCCCTGTTCTATGCTCTGGTTCCTCTACCTTACCCATGTCCAAATTTTAGGTGTGAGGGAGAGATTGTTAGATCTTGTATTGGAGCGGGGTTGAACCAGTGAGCTGAGACGCAAACAAATGCTGCATGGCCCCATCTAAGGATGTGTTAACACTGCCCTGGTTGACAGCTCGAGTAGACCTCTTCCCTCATTCAGCTGGTTTTCCTCAACACCTCTGCAAAGGTTCCTCATGCAGAGGATCAGCTCCTTCCTTGAGACCCCTTGGGGCCTGTCGGAGGTGTTAGAGAAATACTGATTTATTTTTTTTATGGGATGAGCAGAGTCTACAACATGGTACATACACAAACTGCAGCTGCTAGCTCCTGATACTTTCTCAGAAAAAGGAGCTGGGGAACATCTTTGTCCCAAACGGTTCTTCGCAACCTTCACCCATTCAAGTACAGCACTGACTACTGGCTTGAAAACCTGGTATATCGGAATGTTGGCCTGTCAACAGGTGCTGTAGCTCACTGCTCCTCCCATGGCTATTCTGGAGCAACAGAAAGAATCTAAAAGGGTTTCACAAACTCTTTGCACCTCAGAGTGGCTGAGCAGCCTGGGTAGTGTATAGTACTCTAATCTGAATTTATTTTTTTTAACAAGACCCTTCTCATTTTGGTCAGTGAGAACTTCTTACCATTCCCAAGGCAAAATAACCTGTCTTCTAGTTGCAACACAGACTAACTGAAAACAATGGAAGCTGTTACTGATCTATAGCTGGAAAAACCTCTTTGGTTCCCCGTGGTGACCATCTTAGCTCATTTTAAATAAATCAGATGAGGGGAAACTCACAAATGTTTGACAACCAGACCTGGTGTCATTATCCTAAAAGCACCGAAATACCCACATTGGTTTTTTAAATGATGACACCCAATTGATCCCTTCTCACATTCCTCACCTTGCAAGCTTAATTTAGATTTTGGAGAAGCTGTCAGGTCTCAGCAATAAGGGGTTTTGTTGGTTTGGCCTTAAATTTATTCATTGGAGAGGTTTAGAATGTGCTGGGTGCAGGAAAGGGGGGTGGATTTGTAGCTGTGGTGCTAAGGGACGTGGGACCTGGAAGTGCTGGGTTAGCTATTCAGACCTAAAAGATGATAGCTGAACAGATTCCAAGGCAGTGTGATTGGTTTCATCACTTTGGCACTGGAAGAAAGTATTGAAATAGTAATAAAATATATAGAAATTATTTTCCATAAAATATTTTATCAAATAATAACTATAAATATATGGAGTCAGTAGGAACTCTGCTCTCCCCTTCTGTAGCGTGAGCCTTTTTCTCCCAAATCCCAGGCAGCCCAGAGGTGCTGTAACTTGTTGCCCTCCAACTCACTTGTGTACCCAGAGTCTCTTGCCAGTTTTACTCCATAATCTGCGCTCATGCAGAGAAATTGAACCATATTCCTTGACTTTTGGTGCGTTACACTAACTTGGGTGGGATGGGCTGGCCCATCTGTAGCATACTTGTAACATTCACTCCTAAATTGCCACAAATTCTGATCTTTGTCAGAGATACCATGTGTTGTCTATCACTGAATTACTGAGTAAATCCCCTTGGCTTTGTTTACCAAATCTTCTGCCCTTTCCCTTGTTTCTAGGGAAAGGCACAGCACAGGGTTTAACTTGCTCCTAGCTTTGCTGCTGTAGCTGTCTTCAAAGAAGATCCCACGACTCTTGCTATCTCCATTTATCTTTCTGAAGCCTGTTTTCCTTACGGCTTCATCTGCTGTCAAAATCCACGTGTGTTTATCTGTCAAAAGTTCTCATGAGCTGAAGTGCACCCCTGTGTTGCCACTCAAAAGCGGGCACCGCTTGCTAATGTTCCTTGATGTTGGTGCTGCATTGCCATTGTCAGTTTTCTGCTTTAGTGCTGTCCTTCGTCCGTTCTCTGTCCTCATCCATTTCTCTTTCTTTTTCTCTTAGTTTATGGCTTCTTCTCCAGGTTCCCTGCACCAGCAGCAAGTACACGTTGGAGTTCAGCTCCTTGGGACAAGCAACAGCAGCTCTTGAAGCCCCACTGAACCGCTTCCTGAGCCTCCTGATCTATCATAAGATGGAGCTGGTCATAGAACGGCTGAATTAAGGGTGACTAAGGCAGCAGACATGGAAGGTGAGTGTCTTTTAGGAAACAACTCATTACTTTCTTCTCAGTTACAAGACTCCATAGCACAGCAGCCATAACTTGCCTTCCTCTTCACTGCAGCCTTTGCAGGTTGGAAAAAGAACACTAAAATTCTTACGGCCGTGCAGGGTCCCAGCTAAGTGGTGGATGGTAGAGATTGCAGCCATGCTGATGGGTAGGGCAGGTCTGGGATCGAAGGGGCTGCCAACGGTACCTGGAGGTTTTGGAGAGCGTCAGGGTGATTGCTGTAAGTGCAGAGAAATGTTGCCTGCATCTGAAAGGGCTGAATGTGTCGAGGTGGTACAACCAGGGTGGAAAGAGGGAAAACATGAAAGAACCCGAGGGAAGGTGGGGAGGACGAGGACCTGAGCGGTGCTGTGGCCAGAGCATGTAGAGCTTTTATTTGAGGGGTGGTGAAGGAGGCTGTAGATCTAATCCGCAGCTGCTAATCCAACTGGACACAAGAGGGCTACAACAGCACGTTTTCTTCCTAAAAGGAGAGTTCTAGATGAAGCTTTATTACCATGTGTCTCCCTTTTGGCCTGCTCTTGGTTTGGAAAGGAAAGGAAAGGGGAAAGGAAAGGCTACTTGACACCCTTTAAGTACTTGTGTACACCCATCACAAGCTATCAGGGTTGGACATTGCTATTTGTCACGCTTTTCTAGTACTTTAAATGGCTTAAACGTCAAGACTACTTGCTGAACATGCTGTTGCTGCTGATAAGGTATCAAGCTCTGCAGCACAGATACAGAACTCAGGGTATGTTCTCTAGGGATAGGAATGCTTTGTTTTGCACTTAAATGGTGGGAAAAACCAGATTGTGGTTGCAAATAAGGGAAAGGGAACGATGAAAAGCAGGGGAAAATGGTCTGGAAAAATACAAACCCCTGCCTGGTAACCAAGGGCAAGTGTTAGATTTGCTTCTAAATTGATCCAAAGTGCAATTAGAATCTACCTCCTGCAGCTTTTCTCTTAAGTTTTCTCTTTCCCCTATGGACCTCGTATCAAATGGAAAAAAAAAAACAAAACAAGCCAACCCAAACCTGCATGGCAGGTCTCCTGTAAAATCAGCAAGCAGAGGTGTGCATCAGCCTGAACTCCTTGGTTGGCTCAGGGCTACGTACCTGGAGAGGTCTGGGGCCCTAGGAGCCTGGCAGCAGCTCTGTTTGGAGGCTGGAGGATGACCCCAAGATGGGTGGTGGCTAGAATCAGGGTTCTGCTTCATTTCTTGTGCGCTCGCTGTCGGTGAAAAGGCTCCTTCCTGCAGTAAAAAGGGGGAGGGTTCTTCAGAAGGAAATGTTTTGCACCTTGTTTTTGTTTTTGTTTTGTTTTGTTTTGTTTAAGGAAGTGAGAATATTGTGTTTTATTCTCTTCCTGCTGTTCTTTAGACAGCTGTTTGTGTCTCTTCATTGGAGGTGTTAGGATTTGTGTTTCCCTGGAAATGAACATGACTATAACTTCCCAATCAATTGTAAATCATTAGTAAATATGTAGCTTTACTTATTTGGCCCAGGGTGAGCTTCTGCAGTCCAGAAAGCTTGCAGAGATTAGGAGGGCCTAAAAAAACCAAACCTCGTTGCAGGTTTAGGACTCCGTTAGTCCATGAAGTTGATCTTCTAGCAATGACTTCTTTTCAAGCAAATAATGTCCAGCCTCACTGGAGTGTATACATAGGAGCTAGAGAAGCTCTGACCAGCGGCTGTTAGGCACACGAGGCTCACAGACTCCACTCTAAGTCTTGGTCTGAATGTTTCCTACTTTTGAATGGGACAGGCTGATAGGGGAGCAGAGTATAAACAAAGAGGGTGCAATATCCAGTCTAGAATCATAGAATCGGTTGGGTTGGAAGGGACCCTAAAGGACACCTAAGTTCCAACCCCCCCTGCCATGGGCAGGGACACCTCCCACTAGAGCAGGTTGCTCAAGGTTGCTCCATCCAGTGTGGATTTGAACACATCCAGTGATGGAGCAAGTATCCAGCTGCTTGCCTCACTTCAAAGCCTTTTCAAAGAGCCCTCAAAAAAGGAGTTAGGAGCGTTTCCCTCCAGGCAGAAGCCAAAGAAGAAGGCCCTCAAAACCTTTTGCAGCCCTCTTTTGAGTTAGAGAAATAAATTGGCATTGCTCTGTGAGCTTTTGTGTTCAGATTAATTCACTGGGCCTGAGGGAAGGACCTGAAGGAGTCTGTGATACGGCATTTTTCTGGCATAAGATCACCAACTGTGTGCCACAGGTGCCTGCCCCTGCTCCCAGCGCTGATAACCATCAGTAGTCCCTGGCTGGGAAGTTTGAGCTTTCTTTTTTATTGTGACATTATGCAGGCACACAGTGCTCAAAGCTGGGAGGGGAGAATTACAACTCCTTACCAGTTCCAGTTAGGTGGGAAGCCTGGTTTCTACAGCCTGGCTTTCTCTGCTGAAAAGCATCGAATTTAGGCATGATTATTGATCCTGTATGTGCAGCCTCATCTCTGTAAGGCAGCAAAAGGTTTCTCTCTGTGAACCTGCAAGATGGGCCATCACGAGTTGATGACACAATGGACACGGCTGTTGAGTCCATCTGTCTGTGTGACGTGTTTGCTGCTGCTTTTTATTTCTGAGGTACTTGCAAAAACAAAAGCAGCTTTTGAGTTCGTGGGCCTAATTAGGGTACGGTCTTTGCATGGAGAAGCAGGATTGTTGTTAGCAAAAAACTATTATTGGCCATCTCCAGAGTAAATTAGACATTGTGAAGAAGTTCTTCCCCTTGAGGGTGGGGAGACACTGAACAGGTTGCCCAGAGAGGTGGTGGAAGCCCCATCCCTGACAGTTTTTAAGGCCAAGCTGGATGGGGCTCTGAGCAACCTGCTCTAGTGGGAGGTGTCCCTGCCCATGGCAGGGGGG
>JANHGN010025752.1:0-15567 GCA_024605025.1 Megaceryle maxima | reverse complement strand
CAGAGTTAGTTTCTTCTATTCAAAACAAGCTACAGCTGCAAAATTAAGAGACTACAACCCAACATTTATGTTTCAGTGGCCAAGAAGGCCAATGGTATCCTGGGGTGCAATAAGAAAACTGTGTCCAGTAGGTCAAGGGAGGTTCCCCTCCCCCTCTACTCTGCACCAGTGAGGCCTCACATGGAGTATTGCATCCAGTTCTGGGCTCCCCAGCTCAAGAGAGACAGAGATCTACTTGAGAAAGTCTAACAGAGGGCTATGAGGATGAGTAGGGGGCTGGAACACCTGCCTTAAGAGGAAAAGCTAAGAGATGTGAGGCATTTTAGTCTGGAGAGGAGAAGACTGTGAGGGGATCTAATTAATGTCCATAAATATATAAGGGCTGGGCATCGAGAAGGCAGGGACAACCTCTTTTCACTTGTGTATTGTGATAGGACGAGGGGCAATGGATTCAAGCAATGGATTCAAGTACAGGAAGTTCCATCTCAACATGAGGAAGAAACTTCTTTACTGTAAGAATTGTAGAGCATTGGAATAGACTCCCCAAAGAGGTTGTGGATTCTCCTTCTCTGGAGACTTTAAAGACCTGTCTGGATGCATTTCTGCATGATCTGCTCTAGTTCTGTCCTACTCTGGCAAAGGGGTTGGACTTGATGATCTTCAGAGCTCCCTCCCAACCCCTAACATTCTGTGATTCATATATTGGTTTGCTATCTTATAAATTTCTGAAATTAATTAGTCTAATAATAATAATAATAATAAAATCAGACTAATAGAGTTCGAAAGCAAAAGTCATGCTTCACATTCCTGTGGAAAAACGCAATACAGATGAAAAAAAGAAAAAAAAAAAAATTACCAATCTACTTATGACAAGGCCACAGACCCATGTAAGAGCTGTACTATTTGTCTCTTGTATGGTGATAGACCTGAACTGAGAAAGAGCAAGGCCTGTATGGGAGGATGAGGTGTCAATGGCTCTCACTAGACCTCAGTGACTCTGCCATCCTTCCCTGGCTCCTCGCAGATAAATTAACAATAGGAAAAGGTACATTATGTGTAGGCAGGATGGTGTCTTTTCCCTGTGTTAATTTCTTCTGCTAGCCACTGGGACTGCATCAAGAGGAGATCTATAGCAGACATTGCACCATGAGGGGTCATGCAAATTAGCATCATCTCTCTATGCTTCCTATGTAAATTGGGGATGCCACCCATATCCTAAGAGACATTAAATTATTGATCTGGGTGCACCCACCACTGAAGAACTCAAGATTTGGATTGATCTCATGACACATCGCTGGATCCAAGGGCGGTGATAATTTTCTACCTTACTCTCTCTCCCCCATCTTTTTTTCCTTTCCTCATCTTGCTACTTGTCCTTTTGTTATCCCCAAAATGGATTCTTTACCTGGTGTGCAAAGACCAATCCACACACAGAGACAAGATATCAGGTTTCTTACAGTTCTGCGCAGGGTTGGATGCTAGCAGGCAAATGCCAAGGAAACTAGCACACCATCAGGACAGAGCAGAGAATATTTATACACTGAATGTTGAGATGAAGTTACATTGCATTGATTATTCCTGATTGGCCCGGACCTAAAATCGATAAGGGTGTTTTGCTTTCAGGTTTGATTTAACAAAGTTTTACTGGAAACTGACTTCATGCCCCCTTAAGCAATGTTCTCCAGGGGGGCCTCCACCTCTTGTTAATTGACGTTGACTGTACCTGTCCTTATCTGTCGGGTTAACAATGCGTTCTGTCCTGGAGCCAGTCTAGCAAGCCCAGCAATTATCACCCTAACACACTTTCTTTTCCTTGATAGTTAGTTGTGCCTTAAAGTAATTGATAAGAAAATAATCCCTATTGCCAAAAGACCTTTATCCACAGTGTTTGTTGATTGCTGTTAGGAAAAACCAATAACAATAATATAATATTGTTTAATAATAATAATAATAATAATAATATGGTTTGTATTGTTCCTCTGAGTCACTGTTGTGACTCTACCTCCTCTGCAGCCCTGCCGTGCAGGGACAGCATCTTTTGGGGGATCATAACGATTCAACTACCTCGTCATCCACTGAGTGGAACAAGCCAGCCCAATATTTGACCCTTGTTCACCCTCTTAATTCTAACAGTTTCCATGCTTTTACACAAAACAGTAGACATAATTTTGATACACCTAAAGCAAATAAAGGATAAGTGTTTCCTAAAAGAAATTGTATAGCTAGGACTGAATGGGGTTGAGCCACAGATGGTGAAAGAGTAGCTCTTAACAAGATCTTCCATTCACTTGCAGTCAGATAGTGCTTCTGTAAAAGAAATTGGAAGAGACGAGGAAAAACCAAAACCAAAACCAAACAACAATCTGAATGAAACATTAAAAAAACACCCTGTACATCAACAGCATAACCTTTCAAGCATTAATAGGTAAGCTGGTAAAAAAAATACTATTTTCCTGTGAGCCAGGTTTTACCCTGGAGAGGTGCTGCAGGTTACCTGCAGCTCTGACACAGTTAAATTAAGAGCAGCCTGGATCCTAAGGACTGCTTTCCAGCTCTGCGCTCCTGCCCAGACCAATGTGTGATGCTCAGAGACAATAAACCCCTGAGGCATCCTTGAATCTCCTGGTTGTACCTCTGGCAGGAACAAAAGTTACCCAGCACTGAGCAACCTCTTCAGAGAATCTGGGCAAGGAAATGCAAGCTGGGTGGGATCACAGCTCCTGAAATCTCTGGTGGGAAACTCATACCAGGGTGGCAGCCAGACACAGGACTGAATTATAGCTTCTTAACTGGCAGAATAAAAGGTAATCTGAGAAGGAAGAAAGAAAAATAATTAAACAGACACGCAAAAAAACCAGACCAATCCAGAAGGATCTTCAGACTTTGCTAGAATACTAGCAAACTGAAAAATTAACAGAAGAGAAGCAAAACTTGGCTGAAGAAGGTTATCAGCTAGCATTTGAGTAGTGTAAAATGAGAGATAATCTAGGAGTGCATGGATGATACAGAAGCACCCATGAACACCAAAAAAAGCTTGGGCTGAACAAGAAACCTTTGTGATGGAGATGATCAAGACTCACCAGAAAGGTTCCTGGCAGAAAACAGAAGAAATATGAGCACACTACACAGGTTTCATGCAGAAAATGCTAGGAGCTGCACACTATGGGCAAAACAAATCTGGAACCAGAAGAGAAGAGAAACAACTTTGTGCCACTGACAGTGAGCATTGTCTATCCACTCCATGACTCCACTCTCGTCTCTACCATACACAAGCTATCAGTGATATAAGGCTGCAAAAAATGTTTTCCATCCTGTCTTAAAAAAGATGTGCTTCTGAAGAATTAATGAATAGAGAACCAACTGAGGGTTGTTCTGCATAAGGTTCTACAACATTACCGTTTTGAAGCCCTATAGCTCCAAGACATTAATTTAATTGAACAACAACAACAAAAAATCTTGAGTTCAAATTAAGAAGAAAAAGTTAGGTGGATGGTAAATTTGATGTGCAAATGTGAAAAGAGACAAAACATCATCAGTTTATTACTCTCTGTCTTGTAACAGTACTCTCAGACTCTTCTGATCAACTTTTTCCTCCTCTAGAAAAAAAAAAAAAAAAAACAAAAACAACACAAAACCTTTTTGAATTGCATGGCCTATGACAAGAAGATCAAAGAGAATAAAGTTCCAAAGAAGCTGAAAAATACATGATCCAAGGTTTCTGTGAAGCAGAAATCAATTTTCTGTAAAATAAGAAAACACCACCACCTTATTTCATCAGACAAGGTCTTCCTTTGATAGTAACACATACCAGTACCCACTATATTGATGTACGTGTAATCAATCTCAAACATGCTCCTCTAACCTCTGTGTGAAGAACAGCACCAACTTAACCATCAACAAAACAGAAACAAGACGCTATCCATTCATTAGCAGCCTCAGTTGCCACAAATCTCTAGGGACAGAAGAAGTATTCTTGAGGACATCTCACTCCATTGCCCTGTTCTTAGACTCTTCCACAAACATCCTTTTTTCAATACCATCCAAAAAACCCAGGATATGGGGCTAGATCAACCTTCAATTCTTATATGATTAAAAAAGACTTTTTTTTTACATCCTAATCCACATATATTATTTAATTTACATAAAACCTAAAAGATTTGTCTGCTTTGATGTGCACTTATCAAACACAGTTGTTATATCCAGAAAGTACAACAGCCTTCAGTATGGCAAAAACTAGCTCATCTGTAGATTGCTGCTTGTCAGATGGCAGCACAGGCATAAGTGCAACACAGGAGTTGTCTACAGCTAGCTAGGAGGGAGGGAAAGGGATGAGCAGCACATCCCCATTGCTAGAGCATCTGACAGAAGATTTTCAATACAAAGAGTAGCAGTGCCCTAGGAGTCAAAAAGCAGGGAGACTCCTGTTTAAACAGATTGCAGTCACAACAGTGACTTATGTATTCTTTTTTAAATGTGGGCCACCAGCAGCATCTTTTACTGCATAAAAATGATGGCTGTGAATCATACCTTAGTCAGGTTTCACTAAGTTTATCGGTGAACTGAGCCATTAAGCAAGCACATGGGGGATTCAGATCACTCTCAAAGATTAGTTATTGGAAATACAAAGCAGCATATAATTAAGCTTCTTCTTTTCTGTGCAGGAGACTTATTCATCAATCAACAATGAACAAGATCTATTGCACTGGCACACAGACTGAACTGTAAGTTTTCTCTCACAGCTACTTGTGAGAATGAACAATGTTGTCTTCTCAAGTACAGCCCTGTGTAAGCCAAGGGCAGGTATTTTTTGTTCTGGTGCCATAAATTAAGCTCCATAATGTACAAACAGGAGGACCAGAAGTCCTTAAATTTCCATATATCCAGAGCTACTGCTAAACCAACAGAAGAGTACAAATAGCTTAGAAACCAGCCACTCTATATTCACCTGTTTATATATAGATTATCACCCACTTTAAATGTGCTGGCCTCATAAAATCAGTTACTGTTCTACAGCAGAAGCAGAGACAGACTGCATGAAACATATTGTGATTTGCAAAGTTCTGTAAATATAAGCTAAGATGTATAAAAAATATGCTTATAAAAAAAAAAATATGTAGCCCAAAAAGTAATTAAAGAATGTGTAACAAAACAAGTTCGATATAAATGCAAATGATGCTGCACAATTCAGTACATATTATAAAATAAATAGAATTTAACCAGTTTGTGTAGGATACTAAGAAAAACTCACATTCTGTTATTGACAGATGAAGAGGATTTAATTAGCAGAAGGGGAAGAGTGGAGGGAGAACTATACCCAGTTAGCTGAGAAAAAAAATATTTTTAGTAATAACATTTTAAAACTTAGTAACTGTAAGTTCTCTTGCTTCAAGTCTTTATTCAGCTTCTCACCGATGTAAGGAGGAAGCAAAATTCTCTGGGGCAAGCTATTATTTTATTGGACCATCAACATTTCCCACATTCTCCTTTCAAAAAGCTGGTCCTGACTACCACACGAGACACAGTGAGGAAATAGGGGGACCTTGTTTATATGTCATGTGACAACTCCTATATTACAAGATCTTAAAAACAAGGAATCATGAGGCCTAAAAACCTGTCTGTGCTCAAACACAGGTATCCAAATCCAACAGGAAACATTGGAAAAAGTCTTGTATTTATTTCTGTGGACATTACATGGGACCCTAGAGATCTAGGCACAGATGAGAACTGTAAAACATACTCACAGTCCTGTCAAAATGTGAAGACTAATAACCAAATACAAAGTTGCTAAACTGGAGATCCAAAGACATCCATCAAACATTTCAAGGGACATCAGGGTAATAGGAGCTTGTAATGCAATAAAAAGGTATGTTTCCTTTTCCTTTCCAAGCCCAGTTAAACATTATCATCCTCTACAGAAAAATTACACTGGTAAGGGAGGCAATGAAATTCACAACAGAAAAAAAAAATATGCAAATCCACTGGTAAATGAACCAGATAGAAACTTCTGCACAAGCCTGAGCAACACAGGCTTGTTGAATTCTAGAAAGCATGATGCAGGAGCAAACACCTCCTGCCTGTCTCACTCTACCCCAGAAGGACCCTGTCCTAGCACAACAAGGAGAGAAGCTCCATGTGCACACCCCACTTTTAATATTACTCTCTACAACAGCTCATCTTCCAGCAGTACTGTCTTCCCATGTTGCCACTGCTGCGCTCACTGCTATAGCAAGCCTACAGTATGGAATAATACTGGTAAGCACTGAGAAATAGTTCTGTAAAATTTCAGATGGCATAAAAAGCAAAACACACAAGAGTGGCTTAAAACAGGCTTTACAGTTCACGGACGAAGCAGTTTATTCTACAAAATAAGTTTGCTAACCTTTAGTTTTGAGCACCTGTCTTGCAGTACCTGCAGGCAGACCCTTTCTAGAAAACTAAGATTAGTAGCCCCACTTCAGTTATTATTTTCCGCCCTAAGTTAAAACCATCTATCAATAGCTTACAGTTAGAATAAAATTCCCCTTATTATGTTGGTCTAACATAGGATGTGAACTCCATCCTTGTTTACATAGCATTGTTCATCAACACTTATAAAATTCCTGGGGAAAACTATTTTTCCATCTTTGAATTTTCCAAAACTGATGTAACAAACTTAAACTTACCATCTGAGAAGAAAAAAACAGAATTATTACACTAAAATATATCTAGAAACTTTCCCAGGCACTCAGATTGCTATGCACCTGTCAAACTGCAAATGTAGAGACATACAGGTCTGAATTTAACATGCTGTCCTCTTTTCTTCAAGACATCATTTTTAGTTCATGGTGCACTACATAGAGTTCAGTGTTATGCTGACACATGACACAAAATTAAACTAGAAAATCTAACTCTCAAACTCAGGTTCATTTAAGGAAAAATAGTAAATAATTAATTTTAAGGTGCTAGACGGTTTTGTTCAACATAAAACTGTTCTACAGCATGACTAAGATGACTGACATGTTTTGGTATATTCTGTAACAATTCCTGTATAACCTCAATAATTATATGTTTGTTATAAGAATGGTTTGTGACAACAGAGGTCCATGGGAAGAAAATAAGGAGGAAAAGATATGGTTGAAGATAAACCACTATCCCTAGAGAAAAAGGTAAACTTGTGAAGCAAATACTAGGACAGAGGAAAAAGCAGAGAAAATGTGGGCTTGCTTGCAACACTAGGACTCAAACAGCAGAGAAAAGAGTTTGAAGACTTCAAGAACTAATTTTTAGCTGTATCAGGAGTAGAGTCAGTAGCAATGAATCCCTCTCTCTGAACAGAGAAGACAGATAGAAATGTTTCAGGCTCTTACAAAGACTAACTGAATATCTTCTTTATAACTAAAATGCACAAAGTGGGAACAGGTGGAAATGCTCCCCTTCATGAATCCAGATAAAGTTAAAGGGAGGCTTTGAAGACACAGCTGCCATAGTTCTTACACATTTAAACTACTTCACAAATAGCAGATAACAGCTCTTGCTTTCCTGTGAAATATCGCACCAGAGAGGATGACTGCATGTGTCAGTATTTTCCTCCTGTTTCCAGAACTGCATAACTATTAAAGTTTCAGCACTGGCATAAACATTATCTGAAAATATTTTTACCATTCATGTATAGAACATAAGATTCCCACAAAAAGCCAAATTACAACTCACTGTGTATCTTAAGCCAAATTCCCAGCAACAAGATGCTCACATAAAATATCAAAAATGGGTTTTGATCAGGAAACAAAATGCAGTTGTGGACTGGTTATGTTTCCGCTTTGATTTCAAGTTAGAGAAAATGGTTTTTCAGCAGCACTTCTGTCACAGAGAATGTATGTCACAGTACTAAGAAGGACTTCTGACTTTCTGATACAATTCAAACAAGTTCAGTGACTACTGAAGCCTCTGACAGGCCTTCTGTCAGATAAGGGTGAATGAATTTTGCAGCTGCTTTTGTGTCTGGTTCAGCATTCAGATTTCTCAATAGGCTCAATCACAGATCTCAACACACTCCTCCTTACCCAGAGAAACAATATGTTTCTGGTCTCAGGTATAAACTGAGACCAAATCTTCTCAATATTGTGTAAAACCAGACTAAGTAAGGTTACAATGAAACCATTAACTTGTGCAATAGAGGCAAAAAAAAAATTTATTTTCTGTAAAAAAGAAAGGGTTGATAAGGAAAAAGGGAATTAATACATTCCTTAAAACAAAACAAAAGAAAACAAAATTTTAAAAAACAACAACCAAAAAAACCAAACAAAGAAAAAACAAAACAAAACAAACAAACAAACAAAACCCAAAAACCACAAACCTAAGCAGAAGCTCTTGGTGTATCATCCAGACAGCTGTACCATTTTATAAAACATATTTTTGTAATTATGAAAAAGGCCTGACAATAATTCTTTATTTTAGGCAGGAATAACAATTCTTTTGTTTTGTTTGATCTTCATCTGATGTCTTTCAAGTAGGAAACAATCATTTTCAGTTTTCAGAGAAAGTCAAAATAAATTGACTGCATTTTATCTCAAAGCTGTGCTATTTGTATTATTATCTATAGTTTAATCTTATTTGCCTATGCAAAGATACTCCATATGTATTTAGCTCTATACATTGTGTATTACTAAAAATCAATCAAAGCAGAACCCTATTCTTTTTCCTTGAAGTAAATGCAATTTTTTGCTTTGATTTCAGAGGTAACAGTGTCAGGTCCTGAATGCAGGCAGGTGGTATTAGGAACAAGCAACACACTCTGGTTCACTAAGGCCCAGTGAGATAGCATGTAAACTTCTGAAGACACTAACCACTCTGATAAGCCTACAAAAAGCAAGAGTTTCAGAAGTGAATATAAAAATGCACACCAAAACCGTCAAATACCAGTGCACCCCATCAGAGGGCTCCCATTAGAGAAGGAATGAACAAACTCCCGTGTCCTGTGCTTTACTCAATAGGTGTGCAAAGTGGTGCAGTCAGGTGTGGCATTCTTTGCAGCCATTACAGTCTGCCAGTTCTAGCAAATATTCATTTCAACTGCATTCCCTGATATAAATCATATCACTAATCTGCTTCTCAAATCATCACAACATTTTTTAAAATGGCATAATTTTGTATACTGACTACTACAACCAGTATTCCAGTTAACTTTCCTGGACATAGTGTAAAAGAGAATCTATCTCTTTACTTACTGCAGACATAATAATTTCGTAAATATACTATATACAAACAGTTCTGGATGATTATCCTAACAGATTGTCTTGGGCTGTAGATAAAGTAGAAGAAAATGAAGCTGGAGCATTGCTCACTATAACACTATGTTTGACTATGAACATGTTTTGTCCTCCATAACTACATAAATTCTTGCCAATCAAGAGGGATTACGCATTCAAATCCAGAAGCAGCTACACTGGCTTTAGAACTGGGGCTGAATTCAAACATTTCTTTCTCTCCACTTGAAATTTGGTTGACATCTTTCAGCAGAAGATAAACACGTGGATAACATTATGTGACAAAAAACCCCAAACATGTATGTGTCATTCATGAAGCAAATAATTTTTTAGATCAGTGATGTATCTACAAGCCAGCAGATCAAATCTAAGCAGTCCTGACAGTGCTCTCCACTATTACACAGAAGTTTTTATACTACCAACAGCACCACAGTAATTTCAATCAAGAGGAAAGCCATGTTAATCAGGTGAATATTGAGAGAACACTGTGAAATGATTTGGCAATTTCTACCTAGTGGCAATTTCTACCTAGTTCCTTTTAACTAGGAAACAAATACACAGGAAGACATGCAAGGTGATGAAAATGTAGCTAGATTTCAGTTTTGATCATCTCTGTTAGGCACTTGGAAAATCACCTCATAAGTAATAAAGTCATACGTACTGCTGGCTGCTCTCAGCAGGGAATCATCTTGATGTTTGTTGAATATTTATGTGATCACAAACAGGTTTTGACTTTCTGCAGAGCACTCATTACATATACCAGCTTTTAATCTGATTGCTTCAAACACTGTACTCTTAGCATAATTTATATTGCAACACAAGAATTTAGCACATAAATTAAGCTACCTCCAAACAGACAGAGATTAAATATGCTAAAAAGTTTTTTGCAGTTATAGGGTGACCGAGTCATTCATTGCAGTTACAACATTGTGCCACAAAGCAAACTTAAAATGAAAAATATAGTCAAGTATACAATTATTTTTAAACATATTTCATCAGAAGCTGAAATGCATGCTCAGACTGACATCAAAAGCTGTAACTTTCTAACAAGTATTTCTTGCTTGGTATTATGCTCTTGCTGTGCAAAAGGAGATTTTGAGAGGTGTTTGCTAGTAGGATGAGTTGATTTTTGAATAACAGCTCTGTTATTTCAAGCAATTATTTTTTTATCTGTTTTACTGTGTGATCTAAGTGACTGGGTGCAAGTTCTACACTGGAGTGCATCTGTGCTTCTCACAGTGACAGTGAGTGTGTATCAGTTCACACATGATGTCTTAACAACAACTTAAGGAGGATTTTGATTGCAAAAACAATTTATTTTTAGAAGATATTCTTGAAGTTCAAACATGTAGCACTCTGAGTCATCGTCTTAGAAATTTAGACACTCCCGAAGGAAGTTATGCTAGAGTATGACCAAGATGGTCTTCCTTTAATGGCATTTTCCATGACAGTGTCACCTATCTGAGAGAGCACAGAAGACATTATTTCCCTGTTTGCCTCCTACCAAACACAGGGCTCTCAATTCCTTTCCAAATACTTGGGAAGGCAGAAGTTACTCTCAAAAGTAAGATTCAATAACCCACCAGTGGTTCTTCCCCACTTCTCTGTGTATTAATTCAGGGCAAGAGTATGGAAAAAATGGAAGAACTAAGACATCACTTAACTCTTATTTTTTTTATGGAAAAGCTTAAGTACACACCAGAGAAACATAAGAAATCATAATTTATCCATATGCAAAAGTTGTCACATAGAATCTACAAGCTTTATTTATCTTTCACTACATTTCCAGGTCCAAATTCTCCAGTCTAAAGAAAAATTGGTAATTAGGATATTAAAAGTTTTTATTAACACACTTCTACTGGAACTACTACCATTCACAGAGAACAGAAGGAGTTCTACAAGGTAACACTTTATATCCATTATATAAACCTTTCTCAGAGCAAGTAAGTTTTAAGCAAATATAGAATAATGGAATCACAGAATGTTAGGGGTTGGAAGGGACCTCTGGAGATCATCAAGTCCAATGCCCCTGCCACAGCAAGATCACCCAAGGCAGGCCACACAGGAACACATCCAGGGGGGTTTTGAAATTCTCTAGAAAAGGAGATTCCACCATCTCTCTGTCAACCTGTTCCAGGCTCTGTCACCCTCACAGTAAAGAAGTTTCTCCTCAGGCTGACATAGAACTTCCTGTGCTGTAGTTTATATCCATCATTCCTTGTCCTATCACTGGGCACCATGGAAAAGAGACTGACCCACTCCACTTGATACCCACCCCTCAGATATTTATAAACATTAATAAGATCCCCTTTCAGTCTTTTCATCATTTTCACCCCCTATCAATTCATAAAACCCTGTCTGGGATCAGCAATGACATAGGGCAGCAGAGAGGAATGAATAGGGAAACATTCATGTCATAAAGCATACTCCATTTAAGGTCACCTCCATGAAGCACACAAAACTTGGATCCTAGTTTCTCATACAAAAGGCAGAGTTCATTTTGGGGCAACACATTAACAGTTTAAAAGACAGATCAGCATGAGTAAAAGTAGTATGCATTTAAAGTCTATGATGCTACTATTTTAGAGAAAATCCTCTTCCAAGGATGACTTCAAAAGACTAAACTAAAAAATATCACAAGAAGTGATTAATATGCTAAAGTAATTCAAAATGTAATGGGATTCTTTCCACACAAGGGAATTGATTTGATTTCCCTTTCTAGATGCAGAAGTAATATGTTGTTAAAAGCAGATAAGCCTAATTTTAGAACATATGAACTCAGCCATGTGGTTGTTTACTTAGATGGGGTGCTTTAATTTGTCTTGGCACTTTCTAGTGTTTAGGGTGTCTTTCAGGATAAGGAAGAGATGTGTGGACACATTGTGGGGTAAGATAGAATATAATTAGAAAGCAAAAGCTTTACAAGATCCTTCCTTATTATATCCACAACACTGAACACATTATCTAGCTCTGCACCCTATAATAGAACATTCAATATATACTAAGACAAATCAAGAATTAAAATAGCAACATGAATAGTCCTACATATATGTTTCCAGTGAGAAACACCATGCAAAGGCAAGTCAGCTACAAAGAAACCAAATGAATGCATATTGATTATTGATATACAAATTCTGTCTTACCTGTTTTGAAAAAAAAAAGCAACACTAAACAGATCTCTTAGGGGCTCCTAACAGCATCTTGCTAATGAAAAAAAAACAAATGCATGCTAAATATAGCATTTATAAAACAGTTCACTCACTAAATATAGGTATACAGACTATTTTACTCAGACTTCTTTAGAAAATGAGTTAAGACTTAAGCATAATTTAGCCAAACCAGCGAAGATGAAAACCTGCAGAATGCAGATAATCTTTATATATCCTGGAATCATGACAGCTGTGGAGGAGGAAAGGGAGGGCAAATACCTGAAGGAAAATACTTGAGTCTGACATTAACAGATGCTCTGCAGAAATTTTTTTAAAAAGAATTCCAAACAAACCTACATTGTATTAAACCTACCTGTATTAAAGGCATATACTTAACTTTTTAACCTATTATGCAGCTGAAGAAAGTGTACCAACACTCAAAACTACAATGTCAACTTGTGTAGAGGCAGAAGGAATTGCTCAAGGCTCCAGTTCACAGATATACAACCCGAGGGGCCATTTGAGAAACATCATGTCTCAGTTCCTTGTATGAGAGCTTTCAACTCTTCAGGCTTGCAGATTTCCCCAAACTCAAATCACTGTCAGCACCAGGCACCTCTCTGCTGCAGCAGTGCTGTCCTCAGCCAGCAGTTTCTGGCTCCAGTGCAAACCAAGGAAGGTTAACTTATACCGGCTTTGCCTTAAATGAAGGCTGAATGGGAGATTCATAATAGGTAAAAGTACCTCAAGGGCAGTGTGAAAATCTGGGTCCCTATTAGCCGTGTCTGTCACCAGAACAGTGCACCAGTGCACAGTTCAAGGTACAAGAAAAAACACAAGAGATTTCAAAAAAGCAAGGAGACCTATTCATATAACAGCAACAAGATGGATATTAGGCCAAAAATGGCACAGCAGTATTTTAATGAATTAAAAGATAGCTGCTATTAGGAAGAAACTCTGCCACACTTTCAATAGACTTGTAATTAAAATCAGTGCTGATGAAACCTATGCATGACAGTTTCAAGTACTGTTTTGTGGGGTCAAAAAAACCCCTCAAGTCTGGAATTACAGTGAGTCTGTAAATAAAAGCATGAACTACACACAACCATGAGGACCAAAGAAAAAAAAATACTCTAAACTTAATGACATGGTTTGGAGTATGCTTTCTTGGAGGTACAGAAAACTGAATTAAAACAAATAACTTTCCAGACAACCAGCAAAACCTCTGTTCCAGAAGAGATGTCCCTCAGAAGTATAAACCTGAAAAAAATAGTTGCATATTACATTCTTCCCCACATTTCTACTTTGTTAATGTAATACTTCATTTCTATTTCAGAGCATTTTAGCACATAGCAGAACATAATTGGTCTCAAAGGTGTCCAAGAAGTAATATTACTTTAAGTAAAGACTATGTAGTATTGTACATCAGTTAACTTCTCAATTACATAAGCATACTCTGTTTAAGAAGAATCCAAGATCACATTGGTCATCTGCTTCATTAATATACATCACACATAGACTATTAGAAAATAAGATAAATTCCTGATATTGCTAGACTAATAGGAACATTATTCAGATAACTTTACAACATGGAATTAGTATGCAGTTATAAAATGTGAGCAAAGGAAATTGCATCTTCGGTGCAGGGAGGAGTCAGATGGAATTGTACTTCAACTGCCTTCCCAAAGAGGAAGGTAATGCAAATCAGGATATCAAAGTGTGTTTGATTATCAAAAGATAACTCAGACACAGATAAGCCATGTTTCATTTGTATTCTTACAAATTCCCAGAAATAATCAAGGCACAATATAAATTTTCCCTAACTTAATTAGTATGAACAAAAGGGAAGTGTAAGTCCCTACCTACTGCTTTGAAGACTCATTAGTGTTCAAGAGCATCCTGATAACCTTCAAGTGCAATTAGAGAGGTGTACCAGACCAGAATACATTTTGAAAGACAGATCCACAGAGGTAGGAGACTGAGACACTGCGAAAAGATGCCACAGAGAAATATAATTTGAGGTAACTGTTTAATACCAGGGGTATTCTCTTCAGAACTGCTGCTTTTATTTGGTGCTTTTTTTTTATTTTTCTTGTAGACTTATTCCAGTTTTGTAACCACTTCACTACAATAAAATATACTGCTCTGATTTCTAAATTGTCAGCAAGAAGACTTCCTACATACTTTGACTTCTTTGAAATTATTCCTAATCATATGGCAATGCAAAGATATCTTGTAGATGTCAAACACGAGACAAGTTTGGAAAGTCAATGAGTTAAAGCGCATCTCTCGTTAAGTTGAAAAGGTCAGTTGAAAAACAGGTATCACTCGGTGACAGCTCTAAAGCTTCACTGTGAGATATCTCATAACAGAAGACAGTGGATAAATAGTTTGTGACAACATTGAAAGCTGAATGATCAAAAGTAGGACAAAAAAATTTAACAAGAAAAACATTTATCTGTAAAAAGCTTTCAAAAATCCATGACTGAAAAACTGTGAAAGAAAAAACATCATCACTGATTCAAACCCCTTTCCTTGGAAAGATTCTCCCTTGCCTAAAGGGTGCAGGAAGTACCAGCATGATAAGAAACCTGACTTAAAAATGCACAACAGTCAAGCTATTGGACATTTTCAGAAAAGGAGAATTTGCCCTGCTATTTGTATTAGACAGAGGATTTTGAATTTTTCATATTTGGGTTGTGATGTAGTTAATTCTAAATATTTGCAAACCATTAAGAATGTTGATAGGTTCAGCCTCCAATTCTTCAACAAAATATTCTTTATCTATTCTACCTCTTCCACCAATGAAGCAGCAGGAAAACCTCTTGGATTAAACAAATGATTTGTTAGAACTTAATGAGTAGGAAAGTCCTTACTTCCTCAATTTTGTTTTCATCAATGGTCTCAACTTCTTGTGCACCCCCAGACTACTTGCTGGTGGGGTGAGAAGCAGAAAAAGCGAAATAACTAAACCATCCCTATATTATCAACACTGTTTCCAGCACAAATCCAAAACATAGCCCCATACTAGCTACTATAAAGAAAATTAACTCTACCAGCCATAATTTGGACACTGGTTTTGCACTAAATGGGAATGAGTTTTTCAACAATTTCCAAAGCATCTTATCCAATTTAATCACAAATATTTGCACCATACACCTTTTTTTTTTTTTTTT
>JANHGN010025751.1:16562-34215 GCA_024605025.1 Megaceryle maxima | reverse complement strand
TACCCTTTTTAAAGATAGGTGTAACATGTCCCTTCTTCCAGTCACTGGGGACTTCACCTGACTGCCAGGACTTCTCATATACTATTGAGAGTGGCTTGGCAACTACATCTGCTGGTTCACTCAGAACTTTGGCCTGCATCTCGTCTGGTCCCATAGACTTATGTATGCTCAGGTTCCTCAGAAGGTCATGAACCTGATTTTTACATACAGTGAGAGTGACTTCACCACCTTGATTTCTGCCTTGTGTTTTTTTTTACTTGGGAGGTGTTGGAAGAGAGGTTGCTAGTGAAGACTGAGGAAAAAAAAAAAAAAACATTGAGAATCTCAGCCTTCTCTTCATCTGTTGCTACTGCAACTTATCTGAAACACTGTGACATGACAAAAGGCAAAGGACACAAGCTGCAACACAAGAATATCTGATTAGATGATAGAAAGAAATCATTAACTGTCAAGTGTTCTAAAACTGCAACAGGTCTTCATCCTCAGAGAGATTAAAAATCAACAAGGAAAAGATCCTGATCAGCCTCTTCTGAGTCAACTGTGTTTTGAGTGGGGCACGGGGCCCCAAGACCTCCAGAGGGCCTTTTCTACCTAAACTCCACCAAAAGCCCATGATTTTATCCATTACCAATCCTGGGTAATAGAGGTCCTCGAGTACTGTAGACATTACCTGAACCATCTCAGACTGTCTCATGCAATCACCAGAGGATGTACAGAAACATTTGCAGAAGTTCCCTCTGCATGCACAGACCAGCTCTCACACTTGGCAAGCATAGCAACCCTGCCAAACTAGGGACACGCTGGGTTTGCTCTACATGCTCAGGTCACTGCTCAAGCACCCACGTAGCAAAGTCATGTCCAATTAGCCAAGACAAACTTGGTGCAGTAGCACTGTATTAAAACTGTGTCAATCCTGGTTTGAGAACAGAACCAATTCTGTTCAGTAATTTTACTTTTCAGCTCAGTTATTCTAACTGCACTTTCTGAAGTTAGCAGCCTGTTTTCTCAGACAGTGTCTGCTGCTAGCAGTGATAACAACCCATGGTTAGAGTTAGTACTAAGGCTTTGTCTGCAGACCAAGGCCACTGCCAGCTCATGTGTACCATGCTGTGGGGTGCAGAAAGTAAAAGGCTGCACCTGCAGGGAGAAGTGGACAGGACACGTGACCCTAAACTGATCAACAAGGTGTTCCATCCCCTATATGTCATATTTGGTAGAAAGCTGAGGGATCAGGAGGGTCAAGCCCCTGCTCATCTCAGCTCTTCTGGCTTCTTCCTCACTTCTTCAACGGCCAGTATCCAAGGAGGACTCTGTTCTATCTTCGATCCCAATCAGTGTGTTCCTGAACCCAGCACCAGAATCCAGCTCCTGAACACAGCTCCCATCTGTCACTGGACCCAGCCTGGGACTTTCCCGGTGCCTGCTCCATAGCATCAGTGGTGACAGTGACGTATTTGCCATTGGGCACGCTGGGTTCAGTACTGGTTTTGTATATATTTCTATATATTTCATTTTTATTATTATTATTTTTCATTAAAGCTGTTCTACTTACCTTTTCTAATCACTGAGTCTCTCTCCCTTATTCCCTTTCTCTTCCCCTCTGGGGTGGGAGGGGGGATAACAGAGTGCTACAGGTCTAGCAGGCTGCCCTGACCCTAAACCATGACAGTCATTGGTTGGTTCTGTGCCTGCACAGGGCTACAACAGGACATGCAGAACAAATCACTGACAGCTAACTTCGGTAATTTTGCATCAAATTAGGTAACACTGTTCTGGTAACTCCTCATTCTTACACAGCATCTACCATGATGCATTGGAGCATCTGTTCCAAATGGCTTTAGGCATGGGTAAAAAAAGAAAAAATAAATCTACCCAATCTAAAAATCTAACTAATAGTCAAACTATACATATAAGTCCTTGAATCATCACCCCAAAAAAATCTCTTTTTCTCACTGAAACCCTTCATGTTTGTTTTGGTTAACCAAGGCTCAGACTTAAATGGAATATTTTACCTGTAGTAAATCATAGTTACAAATTACATAGTTTTACATTATAGTTACAAATTCATGAACCATTAGCTACTGACCTGGTGATCTGATACCCTGCTTATAATAGCACCCACATTTTGTAAAGCATTTTTCATCAGCAGGTCAGTATCATTATCCCCATTTTTTAACAGATGAAAAAACTGAGGCATAAAATAAGGAACTGATTGGATCAAGGTCATGTAGCAAGCCAGCAGCAGAGACAGGAATAAAAACAAGGTGGCCTAAGACCTAGTGCAATGTGCCTCACTGTTATTTCCTCACCCCAACGTCTCTTTTGTCTGGGTGCCTGCATTTCAATTTACCCTCTCTAGAGTGCATTAACTTACTCTGAGGTAAAAATATTCTATTTTTCTGTTTGTGCAACTTCTCCCTCTATTGTGGTCTTTACGAGTACTCAGGTATCTTTGATTTTATATTTATTTTAACCATCTAGAAAGGTATGGCAAATGAGATTATATATATACGCACATTCTAAGATTAATTTAACAGTGACAGAATCTTGATTTCCTCATCCCTGTACAGATAGCTATCGTGCTGAAAGCTTTTCTTACTCATTTAGCGCTGTTAGTGTTGACAACTCTAACCAATTAGTATCTTCTTTGGACTTCACTTAACACATTGTTTATGGATAATAAATGAAATAAGAGCAGAGATTCAAGAAGGATGTAGCATTCACCAGCTGGTACCTTAACATATTGTTATTTAGTCCTGCTAACCAGCTTTGGATTCTATTTTATTTTGGGGTTAGCCTTCCCAAAATTATTTGCTATAAGTTGTAACAAAATTTCTGGTTTAAGTTTTTCTTTTTTTCTGTCTCTGTTCACAGATCTGTAATTCTATCAAGAAAATAATTGTATTTATTTGACAGAAGAGATGACAAATTTTTCAAACACTGAAGCTCCTCAGAATCCAGAGCATCTCACTTGGAAGTCTAAAGGCAGCAGACTACACTCCACAGTTAAATATAACACAAACCATCATCATTCAAGCTAGCTGCAAAATGGAGTTCAGAAACTCAGCAGGGCTTTTCAGCATTAATACCAAAATGAGTGTCTCTGCATGGACATACAGCTGTGCTATGTTGAAGTACTTGCACGGATCAGTACTAGCTCAGGTAGAATGAGTATGTACTACATCACTTCCCATTGTACAACACAAACACATTGAAAGCATCTTTGAAAGACAGTCTCATTTCCCACAGCGAAGCTGCAAAACAGCAATTAAATGCCTAAAATACCAGGTGGCATTGAAGCCTCTAGGTCTATGAAAGTAATCCAAAGCTTGCCTCCCTGGATGCAAAGACGTCACTTCAGTGCCAGAAGTTCTGCTGAGAGGCACCACTGCAATAGCCCTGCACGTTGGAGGCAGTTAGTGATTCACAAAGTTGCACGAAGGACCCTTCAGAGCTGCAAAACTCACAGGGATTACGTCTAGTAGCCAAGAACAATGCATTGAGCATGCAGTACAGCAGCATGAGTACTCTTCTTCGAAAGTGCAGCAAGAAGAGGAGTGAAAAGTAGTGAAAAAGCTTCAAGCCTTACAATAAATGCTGTGCGGTCCTGCAAAATGCCACGTCTGACTATCTAACTACATAGCTCCTGATGCCTCATGTAGTATCTACTCCCCTATTATCATCTGATGCAGCAAGGTATTCAATGCATGTTCACAACTAAAACTTTCCAAGTATTGTCACCTTCACTATGAATAGTCAGGCCCCTGAAGTTTCTCACAATGCCAAACTGAGGACATTTGACATATGTCCTTAGCTGTAACTGATACATCAGACATTACCTACTTAAAACTTTAACATATAGGTGTAAACATTGCAGTGATTCTTCACTTTCTCATTAATTTGTAAAAGAGGGATATATAGAACATTACGGATTGCAAAATAACTAAATTTTAAATTCTTTAAACATTCTGTAATAATAATGCTTTGCGCCGCTTTGCACTGGGGTGAAGCCACGTTTGATTTTTAAATCAAGTTTTGTTTTTTAAATAAAAAGAATATCATAAGAAACATCCCACTTATCCCACCATAATATTCAAGATTTTTCATTAGAAATACATCCCACTTGTCTTGAAGTTCCTGCACTTAATTACTCATGAAAAATGAAACATCTCCAGGAGAGATTAGAAAAGATGCACTGCATGGTTCTCAACACCTCAGGTGCCTCACACGGGTATATCTACACCAGATCCCTAGTGAGATGGAAGAAGAACATCAAACACAATTTCAAGGTCATAGCTCATTGTTATCTCTTACCAAGTGATAAACACAATGCCAAATCTGGGACAAAATACTGAATGGAATATGGAAGATGAGGCACAGGGGAAAAAACAAAACCGACACAGTAAACTCAAACTTTCTGAGAGGGAAGCGAGACCAAAAATAATATAATAATAATAAATATATAAATCTTGGTTTGTTATGGGAAAAGCCACAGCTGAGCATGGAGCAATGAAATGGAGAAAGAGAGAGAAAAGAAGTAGCCAAAAGGGAATCCTTCTCTTGCTAACAACTGTAGTCCCAGTCAGTCAAGATATGAATGAATCTAAAAATGGAAAAGTAATAGGAAGAAAACTAAATTTTATGGGAGACGCCTAGATTTTGTCCTGCAGGGAGTAAGGATTGCTCTTGCACAAGAGGTAGTGTATACCTAAACCTTGTTCTTTATGGGCTGAGCCTTTTCTGACTACTCCAACTGATCACAGGAACTGGGATGATGAAACAGGTGTGTAGGTATTTTTGTTCTACCTATATATGCCCTCCTATAAGTAACAAAAGAGGACATCAGACATATTTTATAAGAAAGTGACATTCTTTTGCAACACAAATTCTTTCTTTTTGAAGTTTGATTAGGTATAGTAACAGCTGAAAGCCCAGGCTGATGTGCCTAATCTGAATGCTCATCAGGCTTAGCTCTACCTAATTTCTTAACTCCTCTGGGGCTAGTAAGGATCCATTCATAATCCCAAAGTCACCATTTGCTGCCACTTAGAGGGACTTGGCAGCTTGATCTATACTAGTAAATCAAATACTGCCCAGAAACACTCCTGAGCACTAGAATATGATCACCTACATTTTGAATTGTTAAAATTGCTTTTGAAATGCTTTTCACTCATGCCAGGTAGCACTCTCCTAGACAATTCACAGGCACAGTTCAGAAGTGAGAACATTTCACAAACCATTCCAAATAAGCGGGTGGATCTTGCCACAAATTGCTTTGGAAGCTCAGAGAATTTACACCATAGACATCAGCTGCTCTGTGCAGTGGGACTCGGAACACAGAATGAACTTGGATACATCTTATTTAACAGTCTAAACACAGCCTAAAAATCCAGTTGCAGCGGCACCCCAGTGAAACCAAGTGATGTATTTGTTGCTGCACTAAAAAAATCAAAAAACCCCAACTGCCTAGAAACACACAGCTGCCAGCAAAATGAAGAGCACTGCACCCATTTCCTTCCTAATATTTTCCAATGTTGCAGAAATCCTGGGGTTCTCAGCTCCAGGAGCTCTTTCACCTCCTTAGAAAGATGCTCTTTGGCATCTCTCTTTTTTGCAAACTATTTTCCACTAATCCAAGTCATTCCCTTCTGATAATATAGCACAAACCATTTTTCTGAAGCCTGAGATGGTTTGACCATCGCATGATCCTGATCACTTATCCTGCTATGGCCACAGAACTTCATACATGTTGATGACTATCCAGTTGGTAGATTGTGGGCTTACTCTTGCATTGGAAGATACAAGAAAGAATCACACCCACAAACCCCCAGCCAATTACGTATGAAACTGTAAGACACAATCATTTAAGGAAATAGCATTAAGTTGAGGATAAGGACTTAAAAAAAGCTGTCTGAGGCTCTCTAACCTTCTTTTACAATTTTGGAAATTTCAGTTTGGAAAACCAGGTAGAAACTCTTCCTTAAACCTATCTGAACGTAGCTAGTTTTCTGACTCAAGCTTACTTTCTCTCAGTACTCATGAAGGAAAACAAATGAGACCCGACAGCTTCTTGGACCTTCCACTCTGGATTTTAAGGCATGAGGGAAGAGAATATCCCTCTGTGAGCTAAGCATACATTGGAATGGATTTTTCATCTATTTTTAACAGTAATTTATCTAATTGCTCTGCATTATGCTACAGCACTTCACATTAAACTGTATTTTTACAGGGCTGCATTACAGTTTCAGACATTTTATTACATAATCTACGATGACATTTTACTTGCTGTATTCGTCCTGCAAGAACAATGCAAAAATGGCTACAACAATGCAAATGCAGTTTTCATATCATGCCTCCTTAGGATACAGGGATAATAATGTTATACAGTACTTATTAATGGTTTCTCGGTCAATATGTTATGATGTACTGAATTTCTTGTGTCATGGGGCTCAATTGCTTAGATCTGCCAGTCAGATGAAATCAGAAGTAGTAAAAACCAGGCTAATCAAACATAAATGTGATCCTAAATTTTTATTGACTGTATTTATCCACTGTTATCTATTAGGGCTGGAATCTCACTGAGAGTGGAAAGGTGGAGAAGTGAGAGAAGTGACTGAAAAAGACACGTCCCTTCTGCTCTCTGTGAAAATCAAAAGTTTGGGGAGGGAGTGCTGTTTAAATTCCATTTCCTTTGCAAGGGTGACCTCATTTTTAAAATAATTATTTCCTCTGAGTGATAACATCGATATTTAAATGTAAAAACTGTCTTTCAGATATGATTTGTAACCATATGGAATACAACGGTATCTTTGTTAGTCAGATATGAGATGGGTGAAGCATGTGCAAGTGAACCAGGAGTGGTACTATATATTGCCATAATACTGTAGTGACCATTTTTTGTAAAAATTGCCTCCTGCACATTACTAGTAGCTGATCAAGCATCCCATTCTAAAAAGCAGGCATTCAGATTTCACTGGTTATTATAAACTTAAAAAATACCTGTGCTCCTGCAGTACTCTAAAAGGCTGTGTTATCACTATCAGCTGTATACATCTTTGATTTACACATTTTAAATAAACTGCCACATTAACTAGCAATAACCAGTTTCTTTTAAGGAGCAGCTTTCCTGCACCTAGTCCTTTTTAACCTATTATCTCAACAGATGCCTCAAGTGGAAGCCTGGCAGAAGATACCAGAATTAGTTCCTTGTAGCTTCTCTTCCTTTTTCCCGAAGATAATCAAGGACAAGGTGGCACAAGATAATTAGCTACAAGTATCATTAGCTCTCTGAATCATCTCCATGACTGATACCAAGCTCCTGCAGGCAGCCCTGGCTTACAGTCGGTGACTCCTAGGGAAGATATTTCAACACAAGAGAGAGGCCCCACGTCGGGGGAAGAAGGAGCTATGCATATGAATGACTAGAACTCCTCAGTATTTCCAGCTCCTCATTGCTGGGGTAAAGCAGCTTACCATAGGGAGACCGGGCTGCTTCTCTGACCTCTGACTTTTGCATTTGGGAGTATCTTCAAATAGGACCACTGTCTCAAAAAGCTTCCATTTATTAACTGTAGAATAATTGTGTGTATATATTTATCAAAAAAAAATAATTAAAAAAAAAATTAAAAAAAAAAAAAAAAGAGAGAAAGATGTAGGGAGCTCCTTACATCAATGTAAGTAAATAACTGACCTGCCTTTTAAATTAGTAACATCTGTAGACAAAGTGCTATGTTGGAGATGGAAGACTGGAGTTTTGCCCACCAGACTTATACCCCAGTTTTACTGTACTGTTGATGTCACTCCCTGTTTTAAATCCGCATACTTAGAGGCATGTTCATAGTTCCCTTAGATATCTAAACAAAAGGTTCTAATTATCAAAGGAGTGAAATAGTTCCTTACTCCAGAAATTAACACATAAATATGAAATTAAGAACTTTAGACTATAAAGTTTAACATTTTAATCTTAATCATCCACTGTCTTGAGTTTCACCATCTTTAAAAGTAAAACTACTGAGCTTTTTGCAAAGTGATTTCATTTTCTTGGATCAGAAGCTACCCCTCTGCTATGTATTCTTATTTACTACTATTAAAATGTTTGCCATTTTTGCATTTTAAGATGTCTGCAAATAACATGACTTTTTCATGTGGCAGCTTATTTCTAAGGAGAAATTTATTACTACAAACAATTTTATATATAATATAGATAACTGCACTACAAAAAAGAGATCAGAATGCATACAATTATGCTTAACAGCATTTTACAAGTATTCATGAAAAGTGATTTACATCTTTTATTTTGCACATCCGGTTTCCATGCAAGTGACACATGTACAACTGTGTTGCTAACCCTGATGCAAAACCATGAATCTTCTCAATACTTACCAGGGCGTAAAAAAACTAGAGAATGCTGTTGTTACAATGACGGATATGGCATGCACACAGAATTTCACTACACTGACTTTAATGCTTTAATACTACTACATCTTACCAGTAGGCAGCACTGTTATATCTTTTTAGATGTTAGCAGTGTTAATGACATACAGTGCCATCTGCAACTTTCTACATAATATCTGACCTTTACTTCCATTCAACCCTCATTATTTTTTCTTCACGCAGTGTTTCTATCTCCTAGATTTTATTTCATAAAAGAAAATAAGAAGAAAATCAAAATGGTGGAATATTTTTTATCATATCAAAAATAGGAAGTGGCTATTGGAATGGTATATTGGATTGCATTAATCAATTACCATAACTGTCATTATTTAAAACATGGCAATATCCATCTCAAATGATTAATTAACTTAGGCAGATATCTCAGTAACAGAAATGTTTCATTTCAGTATTGATTAAATCATTTAGACCTTTAAGATCTTAAAAGAACAAACTGATAAAATAAACAATGGTCCTGATCCAGATAACCCTTGTTCAAATGAAGAGCACATGACCCTTCAGCTGTGAGTTATCTTAAATCACACTACACTTCTCAAGTCGTATTTAAAGTGTACAATTCAGAACAAGTGTCATAAACCAAATAATTGCTTTTACTGCTATTTTTAAAATCACCAAACATACGTATACGTACATGTACATTGCCCTCATAACAGATAATTTTAAGTGTTTCCTTTCCACAGAGTTTGTATCTTCAACTAATTGGACCATGATCTTATATTTGCTAAAAATTAAAATTCAATGTTGAGTTCAATAGGATTTTTGGATGTACAAGAAAGGAAGAATTTTGTGCCGAATATATGTGTACCCAGCTGCAAAGGTTACTGACAGGGTTAATAAGTATATTTGCAAAGCACAGATAATGAATACTTACATTAGAATATGTATATATTTTATATATATTTATATGTGTAGACACAAACTCACGTGCCCACACAGACAGACACACATACTTATACGAGTAAAAGTTGAAAAATAAACATTATTGTCTTAGTTCACTGGTAAACAAGATACACTAGCTTAAACATCTTAGCAGTGTTAAAGATTTTTTTTACCACTTTCTGTCCTACTTTCACATCAAAATTATAATTTCATATTTCATAAAAAGGCACTGAAACGTAAAATGGGCCAACATCAAAATATAACAAGGAAGCAAAGATAAATTAGAGGAATTCTTTGGTTCTTTCACTAACTAATCAGAGATATACAGAAAAGGACCTTTTAAGTTTAATGATACCTGCTCATTAAATGATGCTAAACACTAAAATACCACGAACAGCAGGGAATTTCAGTTTACATTAGAGAAAAAAATAAAAGGGTAAAAATGACTGAAGTTGGTCAGTTCAAGCTGATAGGGCACTTCAAATGAATAACAGAAGAATAAAAGAGACACTCTAGGTTAAATTAGGTTCTCCTATGCCTTTCTTGAAAGTGCTTAACTTCACAAATTTTATTTGAATTAACTAACCTGCCAAAATCAAAGACTTGAATAGGGGTAAAGTTAAACAAGCAACTATACTTCACAGTAAGTTTACCCATTAAACAGCAGATAAAACCTCTGCATAAGAAAAGATGGGGGAAACAGTTTTAGAATGTGCATTTTTTCCCCTCTCTAGTCAGGGAAAATGTCATCCCTTTCATACTGTTGAAGTAAAACTACTTCAGAATAAAATTATTCAGATATGGAACTTAATTCTTCTAATAATTTGTCTGTAAGAATCCTTTTTTTTTTTTTTTTTTTAGGTTCAGCTGTTTTATTTCTCTCTATTTGAAATACATAATACTTGAGTATTACCATTTTAGTGCAGCATTAAAGATATTAAACAATTAATTATACTGTATTACCTGACTAATAACTTTTGCAAATACGCTGTAAAGCATTTAAAGGAAAATAAACCATTTGAAGAAATCAGCACTGTTGAAGGAGAAAAAAAAAGCATTGTAAATAAGCACATGGCTTCAAATCTTTCTGAAAATACATGTTATACCCTATGTTTATTTTGTTTGAAGGTGATTACATCTACCACTATGAAGAATAAAAGAGAATTCTATCCTGTTGTTTTTTTAGTTGGGTTTTTTGGGTGGTTTTTTTTTTGTTGTTTGTTTTTGTGTTTGTTCTTTTTTCTTCTCTGTGCCAGCAACTGTAGCATGCTAATAAAAATACGTATTTCACATATATTTAATCTGTTCTTCACACTTCCATCAGATTTTTTTTTTTCTGTCCTTAAACAAAATAAAACAAGAAGATGATAAAACCCGCTTTATTAAGCGGGCAAACTTCTCCTAAGAGACAAGTTTTAACTGCAAAAAATCCAGTCTTGAAACTGGGTCCTTGTAGGCTGTACAACCTGCCTGCAAGACTTGACTACAAGATCAACCTGATTCCTGACTACCATCTGGTTTTTAATTTTTATTACACCCAGTACTTCTAGATTTAGTTAGCTATTTTTAGTTAGCATTTTAGAAATTTGGGCAAAGGACAGAGTCAGAGAAAGCATCAAAAATATATTTGGGTGTATACACATAGCAAACAACTCTTCCCATCTGGGTCTGTCTCTGGCAATGTGAGTGTCTCTGTTCCTTAGCAACCCTCCCAGAAAGCCCCCACCTTAACAGGCTAATACTTGGCCTGAAGATCCAGCACTGTATTGGGACACAAGAGTTGTGATTTTGGTCAGTGACAGAAACATAATTTTGGAATTGATATGCAGAGTTGATAAGCAGGTGTGGTTGCCAAGCATGTTTCCAATCCAGCCCATTAATCTCACAGATTTAAATGCTAGCCCACAAGATAAAGGTAATGGTTTCTACCTCACCAAGGGACTGATATTATTCTCATGGCTTTGAAATGCTCCAAATACTGCAAGCACGGAAGGAATCCAAATAAATACAACCCTAAAGTAAGAACTGCAGAGATATTTGTTCTCTTGGGTCACTGATGTGACAGTGGACTCTTAAGACAGCCAACTCCAAGAGAATAAATCCATGCCTCCATCTAGGTAAATGCCATCACCTTTAAACTTTATTCTCCAAAACAAAGTTGTTGTATGAAATACTATTACATAATGGTGCTAAGTGATAGGCGCTGTGTCAGCCTCAGAAGAAAACACTGGACTGCTTTAATATGTCACAGCTATAACTGGCAAGATGCAGGAGAGTATCACCCATCACCCCTCTAAACAACAACATGCAGTAGCAGTTGTAGAAATACAGTGTATGAAAAATCTATACATATGGTGATAGATGGACTAAAACATATGAGAAAGATCTCTGCTCTAGGAAAGTTGCCATAACAAGAGAAGGCAAATTAAAGATGATAATGAGGTAAAGTAAATAAACAATACAAAGACAATTATGATATAGCATGCGTTTTATTCTCCACTTTAACCGTTACTTCTATTTAACTTCAAGAAAATTAATAGTTCACTTTCTGTGACAAAAGCCAGGCAAGTCTCTTGGCACTTGCAACCAATTTTACAGCATCGATCAAGGAATAGTCTCATGTGCATGCTCAGAAGTACATAAAGGCTCTCCTACAGTTCACTGCGAACAACTAAGCTTACTGTAGCATAAAGAACAGCGAGTTACGTCTCCCCATGCCTTCGCAATACAATCAGAACTAATAAGGACATGGTAGCTCAGATATGACTTTTCTGTTCACACCTGCACCGGGTTAATTCAAGTGAATACACCCAGGCATCTTCCATTTGTGTGAAAATCAGCAGTGACAAACTTCCTTAGAGATGTCTCTCCCAGTCAGAATACCATCAGCAAGCATCTGAAAAAAAAGCATTGATTGCACTATGTAACTGTCTTCTCAGTCCATTCCAGGTAACACTGGAGAATATTTCATGCTAAAGGCCTAAGCAGAGCCTTAGATGAAATAGTACTACCAGTCTCATTAAACTGACAATGGTATACTATCTCAAAAGGGAATTTAGGAGGCGAGCATGGACTTTTTCATTCAGTGAGAAAGATTTAATCTTTTTTTGTGGTCACCAACATCATGAAGAAAATAACTTTTTAATTAAGAAATATAAAGTTACAGGAAATACAGGAAATGAGCAGCTAGAAGAAATTGCCCTTGCTTGTTAGGAAAACTAGCAAAGGATAAGTTAAGATTAGTTAGGCTTCAATGAGAAAGGCATCTCTAAGACAGCATTGACAACTATGAAATTACAACATCAGATACACTTGACAGCTTATTCATTATACTAGTAAATATGGATGTGAACAAACAGGACATTGTTATCTTCATTCTCATTAGTATTTTTACAAGTAGCTGTAATCATTGGCTGAGAAGCCCCACTGATATAGACACTCTATGAACCACAGCAAGAAGCAACACCACCAAAGAATTCGTAGTCTGATCAAAGACACTGCAGAATAATTTAAAGGAATTTTATCCTTTTCCTAACTTGCACATTTTATTCTAATTATTTCTGCAGCATGTCTTAAAACAAATATTTTCTTATCTATATTCTTAACTAATTCTCCTCCTAGTCTTAAATCATATTAAGTCATGTCATTGCTTTTCACCGTCAAGAACCTTCTCCTCTAGCATAAAAGCAGAGCTGGAAAATCTGGAGTTGTTCAGCTCAGAAGAACAGGAATTTATGAACTAAAAATGAACCCCTTGCGTTCACTTACAAAAGCACAACCCATCAAGTGACTAAATCTATCAGGTCCCCTGTTCTTCCCAGAAAGGGAAGAGAAACTTGAGGCCTGACTACCATCTGCGTCCCTGACTGCCTCTCCCTGTGACGGTTTTGAGAATGTTACTGTTTTTTCCAGCAAAGTGGAACAGTAATGCTACAGGGCAAACACTGTTTATCCTCTTGGGGATTGGAGAGGAGGGACAGATACATCTTGAAGGAAGAAGTCCCAGTATGCCCAGAATTGATTCATGGAAGTTGAGGCTAGGTAAGTCTGCTGTATGTAGTCTGAAGGAATATTATCCTCAAAAAAATCCCCATGTGCTAGGTTCACAGTTATTGTTAGAACGTTGATACATGCCACTGCATTACATTCCACAAAAATTCACAGAATATTTTAATCAGACCCTTCAGCTATGTATTACATGGCATTCAAGCTCTGATGTCTTTAAATAGAACGTAGAGATCCAAGAAAATTCACCAGACTACTGATCGGGTTCATGCTATTTAAAAGCCAATATGAACTTTCAAAAAAAGATTATTTATCAAATGTTGCAACTATTACCGTACTTTGTCAAAAAAGCTGACAAGTGCTTTGGTGACATAAGAATAAAATCCCTGAAATTAAGACCAAGGGGATTACCTGCCACCCCAACAATTTGCAGTTATCACTTTGCCCACCTGTCTGCCCATGAATGTCCAACTATTTAAACCAAGCTGTGAAAGCAGTGGCTTTCCTTTAAAGCCCACCAAGTTTACAAAGATCTAAACTAGACATGTCAAAATGTGTGCACTCTACAGTACACAAATAAGTTTTATCTCAGATTAGGCTTGCATCTGCCTGTTTCTTCATTACCTCCATTCATCCTTCTATGTAGCAGGCTTTTGATTACATTTAACTGATTTTTTGGTGATCCTAGAATTAATTTTATTTTCTCTTACACTGCTCACACTCCCCTTATTTTGATTCTCCTCTTTTGTCTAATTTTCTCACTCTACTTTTCCCTTAGTCTCCTGTTTTAGCTGGTTACTCCCTTATTCTGAAAAAAATACCAAACCTGACAACATTAAAGATACTAGTAAGGGATTCTTTCCTATTTTGTGTTTCCACTTTCACTTCTCTCTGCCCTCTTACATCCCTCCTCTTTTCCATCACAGTCATTTATTTTAGAGTTTCTATTCCTTTCAGTCCCTTCTAGCCTTAAAAATCTGTGCATCTTTATTGAAAACATTATTTACTGGCTTATTTAAAGTTTCAAAAACGCAAGACCTGACACAGAATTGGTCTAACTGGATAAACCTGAATCTAGCATCTCATGTATCTCAGAGAAGGCAATATGAATGGCATTTGGTCATCTTGCAGGACAGTGTGCTATTCAGATGATTAAAACAAATGTGTCCTCTTTTTTTATCAAATTAATACCCATTATATTGTCAAAAATCTTCGCTAACACAGGTTGAAGAACAGTGTTTTCTTCTTTTGAAATAATTTATGAGCTTCTGATACCAGCTTTTTACACATGAACCTAGTATCTGTATTAGTAGTCACAACTTTTAGATATGTCCCCAGAATATATTAATTTCCCAGAGAAATTAGTGACCAATCTGTGACTATATAAATTGAAATTTCTTTTTTTTTTTTGGCAAGGGAGGCTACCAAAATATACCAAATATCACCAAAACTGCTACAGATTGTGAAACAACCCCTGTGTAGTATCAGATACAAAGAATGCATACAACATCCATTATAAATTACAAAATTATTTACACTTGAAAGCAATCCCACTGTACTAGGTGCTTTCCAAACAGAGGAGAAGTGGTTTAGCATGTAATTCCAGCTAAATTAAGTCATGTTTCTTCATCTGCAAACTGGGAATAGTGGAACCTGCCTTCTTTGGAAATTCCGTGAACAAAGTGAGAAATTACATTTCCAAAATGATGTATTGCTATCATAAACCCAAAATTATTCTTGCTCATTGTTAAAATCCAAAGAGAAGGTATATTTAAAGACTGAAGTAAAGCATTATCTTAAAACAGATTGGCCAATATGGTGGCTACGTTAACAATACTAAGAGTTGTACTCATATTTCCTCTCACTCTCCCCATCATCATTTATTTGCTTCCTGCACAGATTCTGAAGTGATTTAAACTGCTTACAACCCACATTTTTTGCAATAGGAAGGTGAATGCAATCTAACAAAAATCAAAGGAGCAGGAAACATATCCCTTTGTACTACTGTATATGGCAGTGGATTGAAGCTGGCCATTGAGATTAAGAATGCACATGATCACCTCAATTCCTTTAGATGGAAGAGAAAGGTCAGAGACTCATCTAGAAGAAAGTCTAGATGAGGTGATATAGAGGCTTCCTTTATGCTGCTTTTAAAGAACTTCATCAGAAAATGGTATTTGACCCTACCAAAGGTAAGCAGAGTCCAGGAACTGTCTTAAAGTTAGCATTTCTCAACATTTACCTAAAAATTCAATTTGAGATTGCATCATTTATCATTACAACTAGAATAATAATAAAGACGACAATGCATTTCTCTTTAGCATTTCTTCACTTTACCACAAAAAGATGTCATACCCAAGTTGCATTTTTCTGATCTATTTTGCATAGATAAACCTTAGCCTTGCATCATGGACAAGCATCCTTAACATGTTTTGACTGTTTAGCAGTAACTAATTTAGATTTAAAATATTCTTATATACCAGAGGAAAAAAAACTTCCTATGTTATCTGGATTTCAGATTTTCAGAGAGAAGTAAAAAGGCAGGATATAGCTTTACATTAAAGCATTTAAATTTACACAGGTATGTTCTGTTTCTAATAAGCTATTACAGTCAAGAAAAACCTGTACTTTCTTCCACAGTCTGTACAGTCACTGGAGCCTAGAGAGAAAGGAAAGGGCTCATTCACAAGGGCTCTTAGTTACCTTAATGTAGCTATCCACTGGTATTTCACATGATCTAGACTATCATGCCCAATTTTTAGCAGCCAATCTAGGAGGACAGTGTCTTCCATCGGTCCTGTATAAGATCTGCAGATCCTATGTGGACATCTCAAGACATCTAAAGGCATCTCTAGTGACACCAGAAGCCTCTGTTTAGGCAAATAAATCCCACTCTAGGCACCTACTTAATGGCAAGCAAAATCACCCTCCAGACTCAGTTGCCTGTACTGATAAAAGTGGGAGCTCCATTTATTACAAATTGTAACTTTATTATTCCAGTTTCATAACAAAAGATCTGAACAATCATATTTTGCCTGTCAGTCACCCATTAATGTCTTTGGGGACATTTCCTCCAAAATGTGACACAGCTTCAACCATCTGAAGAGGCTCCAAGTTTCACAAAAAAGGAAGAGAAAGATGTTATGTACCAACCTAAATGAAGGTTCTGCCACAACTGCTGCGCCACACAAACATCAGACATATCATGTGGATTCTACTGCTCTTGTTTGTTTGGGTTTGGTTTGTTTTTTTGTTTGGTTGGTTGGTTTTTAGAAATAAGACTGGGCTTTGTACCTTAGAAGAACAAAATTTATATGATCATATTGAAATCGAGCTGCCAGAATTAGAAAGCTAAGCAGACACTAAAGGCTTATAAACAGGAGCTTTCAACTTCCTACCACCTGTTAAAACTGAAAAAGTTACAAATATCTGAAATGCAACGAGCAATGAATTTGAGTTTCATCTTGAGAGGTTTATCTAAAACTGGCAAAGACTAAAGACAATCAGATCTTCAGTACTGTTGCATCTTTTGAACAATGTTATACACTGGCAGAGCCCAGATGCAGAGATTTTCTTATGTAACAGGTTTCTTCTTCTTAGACACCCATTTTTTCCTAAAGCTTATCTATTGTTAGTAGTGTATTTCTTTGCTACTGCAAATAGTGTTTGGTAACTGTAAGGGGCTCACCAGTATTGATGTAATACTGCAGAAAAGAAAGTCTCTCTCTGCCCGAGTTACAAAACATCATCCTTCACTCCTAGGAAAATCTTCTGCTTATCTTTCATGACTCTACTAGTATCAGTAAAGAATATTATAAAAGGGGAAACTAGAGGGAAAGCATCTTACCTTCATCCAGATCAGGATAAGTAGCTGGACTGATACTACAAAACAGAGGTGAGGGAACAGATATGCTACACCACTACTGGTACAGAGCTGCTGCTGGAACAACTACTTGTCCCAAGGCTTGTCCCCTTGGAACAAATACTGATGAGACTCCCTGGCAAGGACCTCAAGAGCTGGTGAACTCTTGACCAATCCAATGAAAATTAAGGGAGAAGGACAGTGGTTCCTCCTCTGCGAATTTTAGGAAAAGGGAAACAGAAGAGCAAACAGTGTATTTGAGAGAGTAGTGGAAGAGACACCAAAAGAAGTGTAATTACATATGAAGCATATACTGGGAAATACGACATATACTGGGAAATACAGACACTGGAATGGACTGCCCAGGCAGGTGGTGGAATCGCCATCCCTGGAGGTGTTTAAGGAAAGATTGGATGTGGTGCTTAGTGACATGGTCTAGAGAGACCTTATTGTGGC
>JANHGN010025751.1:2897-16462 GCA_024605025.1 Megaceryle maxima | reverse complement strand
AGAGAGAAGGAAGACTTTTTTTTACACTGAGGGTTGTGAGACCCTGGCCCAGGCTGCCCAGAAAGGTGGTAGATGCCCCATCCCTGGCATTATTCCAGGTGAGATTGGTCAGGGCTCTGTGCAACCTGCTCTGGTTGCAGATGTCCCTGCTCCCTGCAGGGGGGTTGGACTAGATGACCTTGAAAGGTCCTTTCCAACCGAAACCATTCTGTGATTCTGTGAAATACGTGTTAGTCCTTCAATAAAGTGACACTCTCTGTACAGTGTATCAGATGTTAAAAATCCGCCTTGTATAGCTCCAACAAGAGGGGTTTCCCACACCACTCAAATCCTCAGGTTTCCTTACATATATTCGTCTCCCAGTTTAAATGTTTCCACTCAGCACTTCAGAGCTTGTTCTGCCATAGTTTCTAAGTTTGTACAACAATGCAAAATTAAAAAACACAAGAACCATTCTCATATCCACCCCAGAGTGACTACTACCTACTCCTAATATCAATGTGTAAGAGCATATTTATACCTTGATGACTGTATTGTCATATTCATCATTACACTCTGGCCTCACATAAGGTTTCCTAATGAGCAGTGATTTTTTTCTTTCCTCTCTTGATAATAATTTAGAAAGTCTTTCCACTTCTTCATAAATTTGTGAGGGCCTTTATCTTGCATAGATACTCTGCAAAGGGAGAATTTACCTATTCAGGTATTTTTCATAATTATGCAATGCAACTTCATAAAGAGAGCATCACTAAATCCACTGTCATTTTTCAACTACTCCTCTTCGGTGGGTGGTTTTTGTTTTGGTTTTTGGTTTTTTCCTACCAAGGCAGCTGGTAAAATTCTTTGTAAACCACTGAAGCAGAGGGTAAACTGGGAATACAAGACATGACAGGAATAGCCGTAACTCCATTTTTGTCAACAGTGTTCAAAGGGACAGAAGCTCTTTTTCCAGTCAGAAAAATTAGCGCTAGTGCATACATATCTAGAGGAGAAATAAAGCCTCCAGAAAAAAGGTATTGCTCCGCAACACAGCAATGCATTTCCCTTATTCACAGCAGATTAGCACAAAATAAAATACAAAATATTATCTTTTGTAATTGCATTGAATCCAATGAGTCAATGTTAAGGATTTGAGTAAAAGTAGCCACAAATACCTTGTAAGCTATACAGATATTGAAAAATACTTAGAGATTACTTACTTCATAAAATTCAAAAGCAGCTAGAAGCTCAAGGTGGTGATCAAACTGATTTTACAATTGATTTTTTTTTTTTTTTTCCTTATCAGATGACAGTGATGCTGGAAATCTTGGATTAAAATGTATGATTTTGGATCTCAGGAGAATTAAGTCAATAAGACAGCATCACGGGAAAAACAGACAGAAAGGCAGTAACGTTGGTCAGTGATACAGGGCTCTGGGGTTTCAGAGAAATCTCCTGCCTACAAGGGGGACTTTAGGAATGGTATTGAAGAATAAGGAGGGGGTGGAGAAGAAGTGTGAGCAGGCAGAAAGTGGCACACAATTAACATCTATTTCATACGAGTGCACTCACCAACAGAGGCCACACAACGCTTACTCCCAGATGTGTCTTTGCAGCAATTAACTTTTGTTCCCTGTCATTTTGGAGGGCGTTTCCAGAACGTGAACTAGCTGACAATGTCTAGAATAATCCCTCCCTTATCAATGTTTGGAGTAACTTGGGTGAATCTAAGACTGGATACAAATGCTTGGTCACTGGTTATCTTCCTTGAATGAAATCCAATTCAACTTGTAACAATATGAGGAGGTTTTGGAAACATCCCTCTTCTTGCTTCGTATGGTAAAACATGATCCTATAGTTCTGGTGAGGACCTACAATGGCCAAACCATAACAAAAATCTAGAATATACAAAGGCTCTTCCAAACATTTTTAGTAGTCAGCATTCTAGTGATGGCTGTTCAGATGAGTTTGGTCACACTATTCTCTTCAGACAGCAAAAAATGTCGGTACTTTGAGTTGCCAGTGCACAAGGGGAATGTAAGCTTATGAAATCATCATTCTCAGTTTACTGAGAAGAAAGGGAGGAATATCTAACTTCATGTCATCGCTCAAACAGGCACTAAGTTGGACAAAAGAATTAAAAAATGGTAGAGAGGACACATGCCAAGAAGTTACTGCATGTGTGGAAAAATGGTGTGTGAGAAAGCAAAAGAAAACTAACAAGAATCGAACAGTTAAACTAATAATACAGGTGTAGTCATGTAAAGTATAGAACTGTAAATGACCCATATCAGATCCTTTAACTTCTATGGTAAATTAAAGCAAATTAATTAAATTATGAATTTGATTGTGGGTCAATGTCTTATTCTGAAAAAAAAGAAAAAAGTTTTAAAATCCCAATGTACAAAATGTACTATAAAATCCATATACTGATTTAATCTTTTAGAAAAATAAGACAAAATCAAATAAATCACAAGTAAAAGAAAGGCTAGTCTTAGGAGAATGCAAGGGGTTTTTTTTAAAACACACTGACAGTTAACAATATTTTAGTCATGCTATAGCATCTAGGCTATCCTGCTTTGGAAAGGCCTGATGTTAGACAGCCAGGATAGCTGGAAGGTAGGCAGTCTGACCAGAGGCTGAGAGCTGTGACTGATGTGCCTGTTAAGAAACTGACATTCAAAGGACAGCCCAAAATCTCTTCTGTGCAGGCCAGGGTGAGCACCACATGCTTTATTTATCTCTTCTATCCCAAATAAAATTTGAGACCACACCTGCGAAACAGGACACATTTAAAAAGGTAAGGTGCGTAAGTTGATTAGCTAATTAACCAAGCTCTTATATACAACCCATAGGGAGCATCTCAAATGCATAGGACCTTTTTTGTTATTAAAAAAAATAGGACAAGGAAGATTTATCATTAAAATATATTTCACTAATTATACCACCTGGAGTTCCTTCCAGAAAACAAACTTTTAATTAGAAAATGTAGGTTTATAGAAAATGTTTGCTATAAAAGTTTGATTGTTTATTAAAAGTAGAATGTGTAAAGTTCCTTGCACACTAAGGAGCACAGCTGTACGGTTTCAGAGGGTATTCTTTGGTTAAATGGACCAGGAATCTCTTCAGAAACTATTGGCTTCGTTTTGTTGGGTTGTTTCTGTATCCTCTTTAGGAAGAGAACAGGTAAGATAAATGGATATTTGTTTTTACATAATGGAAGAACTCTGCTAATTGTAGACATAGAAATTATTTTCTCTTTAAGGAAGTAGTAAAGCCTGATGATACATTTAATATGAGCCAACTTGAGAAGCTGAATACTCAAGTCCCATACAGGCCCTTTGCATTAGCTGAGTGATGCAAAGTAACTGCTTGCTTCCCAGAAGCGTTAATCACCTCATTCTCCATGCCCGGAGAAACTCAGCTCACACACTGCAACGCACTGGAGATGTAGCTACATCTGCCATGTATAAAATCACTTAAATTGCTTATAGAGTGTTTTAAGAAGAAGCAGCAAAGTATTGCTTTTAAGATGTGCTGAGAAAACAGCATAGACACAGGGGAGCATTTTTGATGCCCATCTTCATGCTCTTAAAATAACATTTCATCTATTTTTTTTTCCTTTTCAATATAGTATTAGTTAATGTTATTCTGAATTGTTGTGTTGGTTCCCTCCCCCCAATATTTGTCTTAAACAAGGAGTTATGAGAAAGTTACTGGACAGGTATGGGAAAGCTGACTTTCTACGTGTGTTATCAAAGGGACAAACCCCTCTTTCATATATTTCCTAACTTAGACCTCGTACAAGAGAAGAATCATGAGGTCCCATCTCTGGGGCTGGAAAAAGGAAGTGAAGAGCAGTCCTCCAAAACCGAGAATGATCAGGGAAAGAACAATGACCTGCATTTATTGCCGGGTAGTGCTCCCAGTTGAGTTAATAAAGTTGTGGCCTAATTAAACTGAGCACTTCACATCTTGTTTTTCTTCTTGCATGGCCGGGACAATTAAGCATCCTTTGATGTAGAGTGCTCTGAGGAAATCTCCCAATTACTTTATGAACAATTTTTGTCATAAAGCCTGAGAGAATTTATTGAAACCACCTACAGTGGAATGAGGCCAAAGCCAATCAACACTGAATGACCAGGCTTAGGGCTAAGGACTTTAAACTAAAGGCCACTAAGACCATAAGCAACACATCATATGGTGTAATTTAAGCTCTAGGAAGTGCTAGTTGGGTACAGCGAGCTGAAAAATATTCTGTGGAAATTACTCAGAATGTAACAGAGCCTCCAGTACACAGAAAATCATTAATTATCAACATTTTCTGTTCAAGGAGTGAAAACTGACTGTATTCCGATTGAAAACTTAATAGTACAGGTAACTGCTCTGCTTAATCAAGTTGAAAAGGGCATTTTGCTTCTTTTTATCAAAAATAAGCAAATATATTACTAACTCCACATATTAGCAATTAGGTTAATAAACTATTATTTTAAAAGTTAAGGACATAGGATAGCAAGGATCATCTGCACCTTCAAACCTACTGTTACCATAGGCAAATATGCTGTCTGTATATCTTCCTTTTCCATAAACCAATTCATTTCCACCTTACAACTAGTCAGGTTAACTTATGTATCTGGAAAACTAAACGTACAAAAGAAATGGTCTTAGAAAGCATATGTACATTATTACAAGTCTATGTATTTGAATCTTGTATGTCATATTTTAAGTATTATATACTCTAGTTTATTAATTTGTACATGCAATTCATCTGAATTCAGATATGACTTTTTTTAAAAGCAGTTTTCAGATGGCAGTAACGGGAAAATCATAATTAAAAAACACACCAAAAATATAGAGAGACAATTATAGTACCTTCCAGATTTAAGAGAAGCATCACTTTTATCCTCTGATAACAATTAAAAAGTGTTAGGTCCAAACTATTGTCTCCATTCAGTATCCACTTAGGGAGACAGAAAAAAAAAACCACCAAAACTCAAAACCTGAAGAGAACAGTTATGCAGCTGGCACATCTAAAATATACCTTTCTTTCTAGCAGAGAAGAATAGCATTTGAAACTCTTGTCTGTTACTACTTATTTTGTGCAAGGTGCAAAATCTGTTTTGTGAAATTTTTTTTGATTGTCTGGATAACTCAGCTCTCTGCCACTGACTGTTTATGATTAAAATGTGAATTAAGTTTTGAAGATAGTGGTATTATTCACTTAAGTATAGAAACTGGGCAGAAAATAAATAAATAATAAGAAACCAGCATAAAATCCTCTATAACACAATTCACCATTAGTACAAATTAGCTCTAAAATGCATCACAGGCAAGTAAAGAAAGCTAAAATTATTTTTGTCTTAGAGTATAATAATGAGTCTTGACTAGGAAAAAAAAAAAGATACAGTAATTTAATAATGTTAAGATCTACCCACTGGAAAACACCACTACTGCTGTTGAAATATTTTAAGACATATATTCCATTCAACTCCTCAAACAACTAGCAGACTGTACTTCAAATGCATTGCAAGACTATTAGGTAATCTTTTTCTTTGTTTAGATTCAGTAGGGTTCAGTGACAAACATTCATCTTCTCTTTCTATAAAAGTTCCTGTTCTTTTGCTTAGTTAGAATTGCTTTAGTTTTAGTCGCAACTGACCATTTACTTCACCATTTATTAGCCTCACACAATAAACTTCAAACAAAATGCAAAAATGATCATTTAGCTATTTTTAAATTATGAATTATTTGTTCTGTGTTTAGATCACACAGTGGAAAGAGCAATTACATCTGTAGGTAGGCTAATAGAATCAGACACAAAGCTTCTGAAATAAACCAATACCAGCTGCTCCCATGCCTCATTACTCGGCAGTAGCTGCTAGCCTGAAATATTGTACAGTGCAGAATCGTTGGCTTTCAAAAGCCACACAGACTTTGGAGAAGATGTAGCGGTACAAAACAGACACTTCTCTCAGACAGAAAAAAAAAAAAAAAAAAAAAAAAGGCAAAGTCCTATACTTCAGAGTATGTGTTCAACTATTTTCCATTCTAAGGCACACACACTTTCCACCACCATGCATTTTACTTGTTTTAACAGGTGAAAGCAATTAGGTCTTAAAATTATTACGTTGTCAATGTTCCCACTCCTAAAAGAATCATTTTAAAATTTCTAAAACTAATGGAATATCCTTTTGATTAGTGATGCATACTTTGTGCTTACAGAAGATACTGAAGTAGAAATGACAGTATCATCATCAGTTTCTAATCATTTAGCTCACTAATAAGAGAGGATATGTTAATGGAAACAAAAAAGTTTGGCTCCAGATATATCGCACAGTCAAAAATGCTATGCATATATAGCATTTTGTATAGCTGTAAATATGCTGTGAAAAACAGAACTTCTAAAAAATAAGCATTTTTCAAAGTCCTTACAGAATTTGTTGGGCTTGCTGTGCTTTGTAAAAATCAGATTATGGCAGCTAAAACTCTCAGTAAAAGGTACTGTCAGACCCTCATCATCTCAAATGGTCATTAAGAAAGCCTAAAGAGATTCACCTTCTCAAAACGAAGTACTGATTTTAGTGTAAAAGTTTACACAATTCAAATTACAGAGGTTTAATTTCCAACAAGCACCAAAGAATTCAATATTCCGTGGCTCTCAGGACTCATTTTCAACACAGAGAGTTAAACATTTATGCAATACATTTGGTATTAGAATTATAAACTTGAGTCTGTTTGAAAGAACATTTCTATTCTAGAAGTATACAACCGATTCCTGTTAATTTGCCTACTCCGAAGATAACATTTTGATACACACAAATTAATTAGGCAGAAAAGTTTCTGCTTTATTTTAAAAAATATTTAACATGGTGTTCTGTAGGTACTCTGGAGTATCATTCAGAGGCAGTGTGTCACAATATCCTTTGTTTTAAAATATTAAAATAATGAAAAGCAAGTCCTGGGATACTGCATGTTTCAGAACTGCATTGTCTTTTTGTATCAATCGTTGAGTATTTTTTTCTATTATTTTTATTTCTGAAACTGTCCTCTATTTAATGAAATAAATTCAATTCATCATTTTCGCAATGAGTGCTTACTGAATATTATTTACCTTACTCTCAAGTGGAAAATTATGGAAATGATTATATGAGATCTAACTTGTAAGCAGTCACTAGTAGTAAGCATGTTAAGTAAGGCAATGCTTTACAAGTTCATCAGATAAATGGTGAGACACGAAGAGATTTTCTTCTCTTTTCAATGGTATGATAAGGTCAGCATTATATCTTAGAAGACTATTTCATCAATTTTTAAATTGCTTAAATTTAAAAACTCCCTAATAAATAAAACACACAAATCCAAGCTGAAATTACTGAATATTTCATTTAAAATATAATATTCAGCTACTTTGAAGAAATAACATTATTTTTCAGTGAAATGAGACCACTCTTTCTTCCGTATTTGTCAGATTCTAAATAAATCGTACTCAACATTCTGGATTGCCTTTAACAAATATAAAAATACCTGTGCAAATAATTACCAAATAGTAGAGGGGAAAAAAAAGCCTCTCAGGCCAAAAAGATGGGACAGGATCCAAACAGTGCAAACCTGGAACACAGATGATTTTCTCACTGCTTGATACTCATCTTACAAAGCAATCAGGCATAATTTGCTCCAATTCTTGCAGAATTACAGCATAGCCCAGCTAAGGAGTCTGGCAATAAACCAATTCAAAATTCAACATTTACAGGGATATCCCTTATACTAATGATATGTCCATCTCTGAAGACCATAAATCCTTTACCAAGTGAACACAGAGAATGAGTGTGTCTGTTTTTTGGCATTACCGTGTCACAGCACTTAAAAAAAGCACTGCAAGTATAACTATATTCCCAAAACAGAAAGTTTACTAACAAAACCAGAGTTACTGTCAACAGAAGGTTGGTTAAATCATGGCTTTTCCTGGCATTCCTTCACTTAAATTCAGGAAGCCCAGTCCTTCCCATACTTTTAGAGAAGTAGCTATAGGCTCTGGATCAGAGAGGACAACATATTAAAGCTGTATGTGTTCATTAATATACTGCAAACACTTTGTATTTGATCTCAAAGCAGAAAATAAAGGTCCATGCTGCAAGTGCAGATTCTGTGCTATACACCAGGCAGATCCCTAACGAGCAGTTATTAGAAAAGACAGTATATTGGGTTTGTGTGGCAAGGTTTTGGTAGCAGGGGGCTAATAGGGTGGCTTCTGTGAGAAGCTGCTAGAAGCTTCTCCCATGTCTGATAAAGCCAATGCCAGTCGGCTCCAAGACAGAGCTGCTGCTGGCCAAGACCAAGCTCATCAGCAACAGGAGTAGCACCTCTGATACAACATATTTAAGTAGGGGAAGAAAAATCCACACAACAGCAATTGCAGCCAGAGAGAGGAGCGAGGATATGTGAAACAATCCTGGAGACACCAAGGTCAGTGAAGATGCAAGGGGGAAGGTGCTCCAATTGCTGGAACAGAAATTTCCCTGTATCCCATGGTGTGCTAAATTGCTCCTCTGCATGGAGGTCCATGGTGGAGCAGACATCCACCTACATGCCACGATGAGCAGGTGGATGCACCCAAAGGAGGCTGTGACCCTGTGGGAAGCCCATGCTGGGGCAAGATCCTGCCAGGACCTGTGGGCCCATGGAGAGAGGGGCTGGTTTGCTAGCAGGACCCCATCAGGGACCTACACTGGAGCAGCAAATTCCTGAAGGACTGCACTCCATGGAAGGGACCCACAATGAAGCAGTTCATGAAGAACTGCCTCCTGTGGGAGGGACTCCACACTGGAGCAGAAGAAGAGTGTTAAGGAGTCCTCTACACGAGGAGGAAGGAGCAGCAGAGACAAGGTGTGATGAACTGACTGCAACCACCATTCCCCAGCACTACTGGCAGGGAGGAGGCAGAGAATTTGGGAGTACGTTTGAGCCTGTAAAGAAGACAGAGGGTGGGGGAAACATATTTTCAAGATTTGATTTATTTCTCATTATCCTACTCTGATTTGAGTGGTAATAAATTAAACTAATTTCCCCAAGTTGAGTCTGTTTTACTTATAATGGTAATTAGCAAGTGATTGCTCCCTGTCCTTGTCTCAAGCCATGAGCCTTTCATTAGATTTTCTCTCCCCCGTCCTGCTGAGGAAGGGGAGTGATAGAGCAGTTTGGTAGGCACCTGGCATCCAGCCAGGGTTAACCCACCACCAGAAAGGCATATAAGTTACAGGATAACCAAATGGTGTCAGTAAAATCCAGAACCATTAGGGTTTAAGAAAGTAACAACCAATTTTTAAAATGTAATTGAGAAAGAATAAGCATTTAGTAAATCTCAATTTGGGAAAAAGGAGGGTGTTGTATTAAAATCCAGAGAGATAATTTATACCCCAAAAGTATTAAAGCCATTGGAGAGCAATTAAAGCAAAAGAAATTCACTGAAACATTAATGGGGGTTTTTAACAAATCCTGGAATGCTCTACAAGATCAAGAGAATTGCAAAAACTCAATGTGGTGTTCATGTTTATGAAGATCAAACCTGAGAAACTACAGGCAGGCTGACATCAAGCCAGTATAAATTCTAGAAAGGTTGAGCAGTAAATAATTAAGAAATGATAGCATAACTCATTCACTTGTAAGTCTTGTCAACTAAACTCGATACCATTTTTTATGCTATAACAAGTTGGGCTAATAACATTAACTTGTATTGTCGTAGTACACTTAGATTGCTATAAGATTTAATCTTGCGTGACATTTTCAAGCACCATACAAAATCAATACTCTACATTACATGGATTAAAACTGTTTAAATACACAGATCTTGAAAACTGTAAGTGGAAAATTGTCAGACAATGTAGGTTCTCTGAAGAACTTTTATTGTCCTAAATTTATTACTTCCATTGTAAATCAGAGATTAATTTTTTCAGATGACCTCAGCCTTGATACAAAGGGAAATATCAATCAAACAGACAGGCCCATCTTTCTCAGTATAACTCATCTGAGCATCACACAGCTAAAACGTACCTCAAACAGAAACATTAAAACTATAATGCAGTTCATTTATGTAACAAAGGGTTAAGAGATAACTTGCTTACTAACTCTAAATATCTGTAAGGCAAGAGGTACCTATGTGTAGACAGGTGTTTAATTTAACAACAACAAAAAAATTTTGGAATCCAATGGTAGAAAAATATTACTTGGCTGTGTTTATGTAAAAGTCACATTTCAATATGGTAGATTATCTACCTTTCCAGAACTTCACAAAAAACTTTGACATCTTTCTAACAGAGACAACGTATTTCAAGAATTAAGTTACAGTCTCAAGCAATACACAAAGTTTATCAGGAGCCCCACACTAAGCAATGAGTTCAAGTAAATTACTAAAACTAGATTACTAGACTTGCCATGAAGCAACCCGCAAAAGGCAAGAGAGAAAGGCAATACTCAGCCTTAACACACGTATGCCAGAAGCCCTGAAGGACAGGAAGAAGTTAGTAACTTAAACAAAAATAGTTTATAGCTACTCAACAACCTCATCTTTGGATCTTCTCCACAGGAGGCAGTGCTGAAAGTGAATCTACAACTGGAAAGTTTGACAGCAGTCAAATCTAGAGTGACTAAACTATTCTGCACTTAAAAAAGCATGTTTTTTTCTTCAGCAAAGCAGTTTAGAGCAGCAGCTGTAAGAGGATTGGGCTGCTCCATTTACTACAGCTCAGCTGTCCCTTAAGGACACTGGCTGGCTAGTTGCATTACTGAAGCTCAGAAAGGCAACACAGGTTATGATTTTTTATACAACATATTTCCTACTGCAACTTCAGAAGCAACCATGTTTTACAAAGACCACATTTTACAAAGATGGAAAGGAATTCTTAACTAGTTAAAATTAATTATCTAATAACTAACTTAACTAATTAAATTCATTAATGTGTTCAGAAGGAGGGATGGAGAAATAATAAGAGAACCTAAAGAAAATACAAGACTGATTCTCTTTCAGCAACAGGAGAATTTAATCTCCAATACTTACCAGAATATGCTACGGATATATAGGGCTATAAAATAGACAGATCTATCTGAGAACAAAAAAAGAAAACTGTATTTGTTATTTAGCTGATTAACATTCTAATACAGGTACAGAATGTGCTACATCTTTTGTGATGAAATAATCAAGTTTGTCTGTGAGCACCAGAACTAGCAAAGCTCAGGTTTCTTTAGAAACAACATCTTTACATTTTCTCATGCAAGACATATTGCTTCTCCTCACTTTTTATTACAATTGCTTTATGTTCCTCCCTCCTTGCCTAATTCCTTCTCTTTTCCTATCCTTTCTCTTCCCTTTCCCTGAGAGAATTCTCTCAGCTGTCACCTACCTTGAACAACTCTCAGTTGGCCAAGAGCCAGCACATGCTCTCAAGACTTCCATACAAGCCATGTTCATTTGCTGCTGAATACCCATGTACTGAGTCTGGGACTAAAATAAAAGCTAGTAATATTTATCAAGAATAAATTCAGCTTGGTTGTCATATTGACATATTGGTTAGGATATAACCAAAATACCTTTTTTCTTTTTCCTGATGGAGGTAAGTTGATTTAGTAGGCTGGTACAAATGCTTTTCAATTCCTGAATATTTGATTCTAGATATCACAGTCAGATCACAGACCCCCAAACACAAATCTTGGTTTAGACTCCATTGAACACTATTATACAACTGATTAAACTGGACAATTCAGTGCCACTTCTCACTACCTGGAACATCCTCAGAAGTAACAACAAAACCCACTCTATTAGATTTGTGGCAAATGCTGATTAGGATAGCCATATTTTAATATGCATAACCACATTTCTCACTCATATTCTCACTAAGTCTTCCTTTTTCTTATCTGCCAAGCAAAGCTGTACTTCAAATTCCTTTTAAAAATCCCTTTTAAAATCCATTTCTTTAGGAAGCCTTTTCATCTTTTACCCATTTTACCTCATGTTTGTGTTACGCTGAACAAAATTACAGTGCTACTTTTTCTTCTGCTGCTTTAAGTAAGGATTCAATAGAGAAGAACTCAAAAAGCTGAAGGATATCTTATCCTCCCAACAAAATAAACAAACAAATAAATCTTACTGCAGGTACAAGACATGGGTTCTGGAGTCTTCACTTTAAAAAACACAGAAGGCTTTAACTTTTGGCTGATGAGGAGGTCATAAGTGAAGGCACAAACCCCCAAAGTAAGGAGTGAAAGCTTGTACTAATGATTCTTTTATTGTTGTTGGGTTGAGGAAGGCAAGTGAGTGTTCACAGCACTTAACCCACAAAGTTCTGTTGAGGGGCAGAAACTCTCTAAAAACATGTGTATTTATCATTGAGAAGCACAAAGATATACTTGGAATTTGCAGAGAGACTTCTATAAGAAATCTTATTTATCTAGAAGAAAAAAAGTATCAAGTACATATGTAGGTCCTGCCTCTCATACTTTTGACTCCGACTTCACCTCTTCGCTAAAAAGTTGCCTCTTAAAAACTTCAGAGTGCATTTGAGAAGCTAATATTTAGTTTTTAATTCAACTCTGTGAGTATGCTCACGTGTAATGGACTGGCATTACCAACCTAAAAGCTTTCTAGTTGATCCAGAAATACATGATCCTGACAAAGGAGAATGACTGTTCACTTTACTGTGGATAGATATATATTGACTGAATGATGTAAGAACACTTGTTAAACCCTTGCACACATTTAAAAGTCACAAATTTTAATCTGTAAAAAAATTGTTACACAGTCTGAAAAGAAGTTGAATAATGCTAAATTAACTACAGAAAACTGTATCTGCAACTATTTTAGAATATATTTTAAATACTTGTGCCTTTTTTCTCTAATTGCTCACTGATTATATTATGCTCCCTATGAGATCCTCACAAATTCCATACAAGAACAGAGAACAATTCCCTACAGATCTCTATAGAGTTTTCCAAATCTCTTCTATTTTTATTAACAGAAAGTTTTAAGAACTGTTACAGGTTTACGGAAAACACTCAACTAAAAGTCTAGGGCTCTCAAATGGGAAATGCATGTTTATTTATAATCATCTCTAACTGTGCTTACATACCTTGCTAATAAGAATCAAATTCATAATTATTAATAATCTAACAATGACAATCATGAACAAACTCAAATTTAAACAAGAGGCATTTAAAAGAGACTTAAAATTTAAATGGAATCAAAATAGCTTATTTTTAAATATGGACTCACTACATGATATTTACATAAATTTAACAGAAGCAGTATTAACAGTAAAGTTGCAAAGAAAGAAAAAAAAATAACAATCAAATCAGCAATACACTGAAAATCACCAAATATAAAATTAGAATCAGATTTTATTGCAGTCCTAATCAGGTTTTCAAAACAGAACCATTTCAGGAGGGGCAAAATACCTTCCCCATTTAATTTAAGTCCCATTCAGGTTCTTACTAATTTAATTGGTTCATACACAGAAACATAGAAATATAGAAATGTCTGGGTTGGAAGGGACCTCTAGAGGTCATCTAGTCCAACCCCCCTGCTGAGAGCAGGGACATCCTCA
>JANHGN010025750.1:0-10343 GCA_024605025.1 Megaceryle maxima | reverse complement strand
GCTCCAACCTCCTGTCAGGAGCTGTCAGAGCCAGAAGGTCTCCCCTCAGCCTCCTTTGCTCCAGGCTCAACAAGCCCTGTCTCCTCATAAGACTCATGCTCTAGACCCATCTGGACCCCTTAAAATTAAACATGTGCTGAAGAAACTTTGCGCAGGCATTTCACAAACCATTCTTTGGGTGAAACAGCAGCAGAAACACAGGGAGGATCAAGGCAAAGAAATGGAGATGTCATTGCCACTCTTAAAAACCCCACAGCTTCATCTAAGGCACACTCAGGAAGTACAAATCTCTAAAGAAGCACCAGTTGGCTGCTTCTTATTCCGTAAATGTAACACGGATGTTGCTAATTTTACTCTGATCATTTTTCTGTCATAAAACCGAGAAGAACTTACTCTGCAGGGCGTTCTGCTGGCGGTTCTTCCAGAGGCACATGGCGATGAAAACGATGAGGATAAGGACCATCACGCCCAGGACGCAGCCCACGATCAGGTAGAGCATGTCCCCGCTCCGAACAGGGCCGTTGGAAGGGCCACCTCCGCTTCCCCCGGCCCGGTCGGGGGGATTCGGCGGCGTGCTCAGGTCCTTCACCGGGTATTCGGATGCTCCCGGCATGCGTTTCACTGGAGGAATTAAGAGATGAGTACGGGAACGTTCGTTAAGCGTGTTTTTTCATTATGAAAAGAATTACTGCTGAGTTAGAGCCCTAATGCCTAGCTCTTGGAAGAGAAAGCTTCCAAGTCCATATTAAAACCCATTATGAGAAGGCCAACTACTATTGGGTAGTAACTCTTTGCCTCAGAAAATGGTCATTACCCTACTCGCAAACCCTCTTGTTGAGGTCGCTCGCTACTTTCATGAGCGACTCGCCGTGCCGCGCTCGCTCCCGACTTGAAATAGAGCACAAATCTTTCCACTTCTGAGGTCAGGGAAAACCACAATGTGCATTTCTATCGCCTCGGTGCTGCCAGGTGACTGACTTTTGTCTGATGTGAACCCTGCTATCCCCTTTTTCTGAACTGTACTTTTGAGGAGAGGAAGAGCTGGACAGAAAATCACTGAAATTGAGATGGTGGTTTAATGCAGGAATTCATCTGATGTGTGTTTTCGGCTCAGATTTATTTCATTTAACATGAAAAACCTGCAAGAGGTGCCTGGCTGCAGAGGGAAGCTGGTCAGCAAGACACAAGCACCTCCACGAAGTTACTTTGGAGAAGGTGGATCATCCCCTTAGTGCATTTTAAGGAAGAGTCCATACAAGTCACACTGAAAACTGGGGAGGAAAAGTTCTACCCCTTGCCAGATGAAGGCCAACTGTGTGTGCAGCCTGAAGCCCTGCAGCTCCCAGCCCTTCCTTCACGGCTTTCCTACTAAATTTTGATGCTTCCGCTCCTAGAGGGCTTTTTTTTTTTTTAAACAACATTTTTTTCATAGCACTGCATTTGAAGTTTACTGTCTGCATTTTCCCTTTACAGCCTTACTCGGGGTTTAGAGATTAAAGGAGACAGGAATTCTTTACAAAATAAATGTGACTGCCATATCTGACACTTCCAGAGAACAGTACAAACTTTTGTGGCAGAGGCACGCGGGATTAGCGATGGAGGCAGCCGACACAGCCCTGCACTGCACGGTCTGCACTTACACAACGCGTCACGGAGCCCCAAAGACATAAAACAGACATACAAATCAACACTGTCATCTCCAGGAGTGCCGTTGTCTCCTAAGGAGCAGCGATCAGCGCGGCATTAGGAAAAAAACAACCTCCCTGACCCGGAGCAACAAAACTCTCTCTCTAAATCCACAGGGCTTTGCTAAGAGCCTTTGTCAGGAGTGCGACGGGTCGGTTTCCATATGCTCAAAACAACCCCTGCTTCGGGAGACAAAACAATCCTCTGAAACATGCCACAAAATGATGATCTTCGAGCGCCGCTGAGCTCGGCGCAGCAAGAGCCGCTGGCAGCGGGCGCTGGGGGCCCCGGAGTGGCACCTTCGCCGGGTCCCGCGGGCGAGGGGCCCCGGCGCTCACCTTTGGTTTCGCAGATCATGACGTTGCTGTACTCGCTCTCGCCCCCCTCGTTGTAGCACTGCATTTTGATGTCGTACGACGTTTCTGGCTGCAGGTGGTTTATCAAGTGCCATTGCTTGGTACCTACAGGGGGAGAAGGAAATAAATCGAGTGCATTTCGTTCGCTCGCATGAGCCAGAATCGGGTACGAGCGCATCGCGGTGGCTTTTCTCTATGAAGTTCAGGGGTATTGCAGCACTAAAGTCTTTATTAACCATTTATGGACTTAGCTGAAATCATAAGACTCATGGTGTCTTGCAAAATAGATTCTTAGAATCAAAGAATTGTTGTTGTTGGCAGAGCCCTTTCAGCTCAGGGAGTCCAACCACCCCCCAGCACTGCCAGGGCACCACTGACCCATGGCCCTCAGCACCACAGCTCCACGGGGGGCTTGGAAACCCCTCCAGGGATCACGGGGACTCCACCCCTGCTCTGGGCAGCCTGGGACAGCCCTGGACGGGGTGGAAGAAATTGTTCCTCAGCTCCAACCTAAAACTCCCCTGGGGCAACTTGAGGCCAGTTCCTCTTGTCCTATCAAAAGGAAAATGTGTTTCATTTACTCACACAAGCCAGAATTAGGTATGAGTGTATCACAGCGCATTTGTCTGTAAAATGCAGCACTAAACCCTTTATTAGCCATTTATGGACTCAGCTGAAATCAGAAGACTCAATGTTGTCTTGCAAACCAGTTTCTTAGAAGAGCATTTCGATGACTAAAAGTGGGGTTTTTTTCAGTATTTTCACAGAATGTTCAGGCTTAGAAGGGACCTTGAAAGTTCACTGAGTCCAACCCCCGCTGCCAGAGCAGGATCACCTAGATATTTTCAATTGGTTTTAAAATCTCTACAAAACCCACAAGTCGCTAAACTCCAAAAAACCAGACACCCAAGTTTCCAGCATCTGTACATTTCACATCAACAGCAGTTCTGCGCGTCTTGAACACGACGCTGCTGAAGGGATTAAGTCATGGTTTAAGTCACGGTTTAAGAAGGGTTTAAGTCATGGTAGCTACTTAAACTACAGCAAAGAGCAAGGCAAAACTGGCATAGAAAACAGACTAAACCTGAGGCAAGGAGAAGAAAAAGTCACTTGTGCTGAGAGCCTCTCCCCGGGTGCATCGCACGGGGTCCCTACGGGTGCGAGGTACCGCGCCGAATCCGCCCGTCTGGCGCAGGAGGGGTCCCGGATCCATCTGCCCCGCTCAGCTTTGCCCCCGCCGCTGGCCATCGCGCGCACCGTTCGTTAGCGGTGGCAGGGAGCGGGAGGAAGGCTGCAACGGGATGGGTTTGGCATCTCTGGCTCCCAGCCATCATTTCGTTTAGACACCCTCCTGAAGTACTGAGCACTTGGGTATAAATCACTCTCAGTTTTTACTTTCACGGGCGTGTGACAAATTTTAATAAACAGCAACCTTTTTTCCTTTCTTTCTTTTTTTTTTTAACCTTTTTTTTCTTTCCTTTCTTTCTTTCATTCTTTTGTTCTTTTTTTCGTTCTTTCTTTCGTTCTTTCTTTCTTTTCTTTTCTTTTCTTTCTTTCTTACCTTTTTTCCTTTTTTGTTTTTTTTTACCCTTTTTTCCTCTTTCTTTAATTTTCTTTCTTTCTTTCTTTCTTTCTTTCTCTTTCTTTCTTTCTTTTCTTTCTTTCTTTCTTTCTTTCTTTCTCTTTCTTTCTTTCTTTCTCTTTCCTTTCTTTCTTTCTTTTTTTACCTTTTTTCCTTTTTTTTACCTTTTTCCCTCTCTTTGTTTTTTTTTTTAATTTTCTTTTTTTTTACCTTTTTTCTTTCTTTCTCTCTTTTTACCTTTCTTTCTTTTTCTTGTACCTTTTTTCTTTCTTTCTTTCTTTTTACCTTTTTTCTTTCTTCCCCCCCCCCCTTTTATTTCTTTTTTGTTGTTGTTGTTAGGGAGTTAAATTAACTATTTGAGGGCTCTTAATCCCTCTTGGAAAATACCACCTTGAACTGTTTCCACTGTTTCTAAGAAATTGTCATACCACCTACTGATTTAAGCCTTAATAAAAAAAAATAAAATCAAGCCCGCTCGCCCGACAGGAGCTGTCACCCGCACTCCGCTCCAACCTCTCCTGGGGCAGGAGGTACCCAGGAGGACCCTTCCTCATGGTGGCTGGCATGCCAGGCGTCCCACGCGAGGGCAGACGAGCCCTGGCTGAAGCTGGAACCGGCCTTTCCCAAAATCGTGTGTTTTTCCCAAGATCTGTGCTCGCTCCTCCCGGTGCCCCCACCCCCAAGCATTCCTTTCCGTAATTACTACGCCAGGTTTTAGGTTTCCGCTTCAAACCATTAGTGGAACTGGAATCAGTACAGGCACTTTAACTGTCCTCTCCGTGCACCATTAGCAAGGAAAAACATTTAAACAACTGACATCAGACTGCATTTACATTTAGAATTCAATCTCCAGGACCCTCAGATGGAGAAATTCAGACTATCGGGGCAGGATGGGGTTTTGCTTTTGCTTCAAGTCGCTGCAAGATACCAAGGAGCTACCCGAGGGGAGCTTTCTGCTTGTGTTTTTGCTTTAAATAAAATGTGATTTGGCCTGTAGTGGCATTTGTAAGGGGAAAAAAAGAGAAAAAATAAAAGAAAAAAGATTAAAAAGACCCCGTTTTCTGCAGAGTTTTGAATGTCTCGAAAGACAAGACTTAACAGGAAACGGTGAGGAAAGCCTACGGCAAGTACTTAGCTAACACAGGCATCACACCACTTTTTCCACAACTCCTGCAGTCATTTCAAGATAAAATTCCCTGTCAAAAAACAGACAGATTAATTCAAAGGTAACAGAGAGGGGGGAAAAAAAGCAAAGAACGAGTGATTTACGGCAAAACCACCTTAAGTCACATGTTTCTCTACATATTTCCCATCAAATGCTTCCAATTGCACTTTAATTGAAAATAGCTCTGTTTTTTCCACCCCACCCCCTCACCCTGAAAAGCTAATTTAGGGGAGCCCAGCACAGTAAATCTGAACTATTTCCACCGAGCTGAGTTTCTGTTCCAGGCTCTGGCAGAGCAGAGCAGCTGCTAATGGTTTCAGACCGCCACAAAGAGTTCAATACGCGCACAGACGCTGGGAGAAAAGAAAACCAAACCAAAACCAACACAACCCCCCCCCAAACCCAGCAACAAGCTAATTTCACAGCGCGGCGCTTCGGCAACGAACCGCTCAGCGCCCGGGATTTATAAACACACACGTTCAAAGGCTAAAAGATGTTTGCAGATGAAGGTGCAGCCTGCGAGTGCTTCTTTAAAACAACCCTCTATGAGCTGAAACTCAAGAGTGTGCAAGAGCTTATGTTGCACATCCCAGCAGGAGAAAAAGTTCCAAAAGAAAGGCCCATTCCTCTTGTGACTGAAATAAATGAGGGAGGGGGGAACATAACGAACGTCATCGGGGCAGAATGAGATCACTGCGTTTACTCAGCCTGAGCAACAAATCAAATATTTTGAAAAGGGTTTTCCACTTCTGGACTAATTTAGACATTATCTAATAACTTCTTCCAGGAAAATGATGATCTAATCTGCACAAGGGGAGAAAAAGAACCTGAGTAAAAGGCAAAACGAAGCACAAACCTACCTGCGTCCGCAGGGGCTATGAGCAGCTTCTTTGGAGCAGGGTAAGCAATTAAGCAAGGTAAAAGGAGAGGAGGGAATTACACACAGGGTAGAAAATCCACCCTGGGGTAAGTCACCTCCAAATCCAGCTAGTAGAGATGCGCCTGTGCCTACCCGGGGTTAAATCTCATTTACACTGCTTTCTCTCGCCACTAAACCAGTTTGAACAGACCTCCGTTAAGGATCTGCAGCGGGATAACAAGACAAAACCTAAACCGGGTATTTAATTCTCGAGCAGCCACCTAGAAGAGGCTTCAGAAGGAAGAAACAAGCTCATGTGTGGGCAGAGCTCGACGTCACGTCGTTGCGACAGTTCCTGCTGCGAGATATATTGGAAAGGCTTCGTTTGGGCAAAGCAGTTTAGATTTCGGTATAAACACAGCCAAGGTGGCTACGCCACCTTCCTCCCCGCCGGGCGGGGGAATCGCAGCGTGTGAAAACCACCCCGTACCTTCCACGATGTCCCTCTTGTAGTCGCTGTCGTTGTCGCTGTCCGTGGGGCGATAGTAGATGTAAAACCCTTGGATGGGTGTGTTGTTGTTGCTGGACGTGATGTACTGAAAGAGAATTTAAGAAGACTACATTAGAGGAGAAAAATCTGAATCGAGTCCTGCTCAGCTGTCATCACCAAATAGTTTATCGCCCTGAAATATGTATTTTTTTTAATCCTGTTGTGCAAGAAAAGTGTAGGGGGAGGTTTGCGCAGAAACCAGTTGAAAAGAGGAGGGAAAGAGACCGAGCTGGGGCTGACACTTTCCTCCCCCATCGCTTTCCAAACCATCAATTAGGGTTTGACCACGAACGGCCTGCGAATTTGAGTGATTAATGGAAATGGAAAAGTTCAGGCCGTTTTTACTTCAGAAAGAGTTAAGGTCACTCTAAAACGCAGCTCAAGAATATTTTACTTGAAGTTATGCAGCCTCCTGAGGAACTGGGGGTTATTTTAAGTTTATTATCCTTAACATCTCTTAGGGCTGAGCTAGCAGAGCAAACTAACACTGGGAACTCTGCATGTTAAATCCTCCAAAGTATACCAGGGGGTTCAGTTTCAAAACAAGAGCAAAGAATTTCTGTGGCTTTCAGTAAGGGCTTTAAAGTACTTGTTTACAAAAGACGAGGTAACAGGGGGAAAGGAAAAAGGTTTCTCTACGGTGAAGGCTGCGCTGGACGCGAGAGGTTCCAGCCGTCGCCGCCCGGGCTGACAAAACCAGCAGGAATTGCAGGAAGCGGAGCCAACTCGCTCACAACCCACAGCACGAAGAGGGGTTTGGACGGAGCTAAGCCCGCTGGTGCCTCTCAGTACGTCTGTGCCAAAGCAGGTGGACTAAGGCGGCTGCAGCCCCTCGCTGGAGCTGCCCGTTGAGCTCACATCTGGTGTAACCCGAGGAGGTGGTGCCTGGTGTCCCCAGGGCGCTGGGAAGGGACAGTGAGGTGGAGGGAGGCTGGGAGATGGTGCAAAAGGGAGCAAACAACTCACGGGGCTGCTGAGGAGGAGGGAAAAGGGGCTGGAGAAGAGCTCAAGAGCCATGCGGTCCACAAAGTTCCCCAATTCTACCACAAGAGCATGAAGGATCTTGGCCCTCTTCTAGGAACAATGTCACCCGAGTCTCAGGGGGGAAACCACCACTCGCTACTCTGCCACAGGCTCTTAATCCTTGATTTCTGAGAAGCCGCAGCAGTAAAACCATAGAGCAGAAGCCAACGACACCCACCGTCCACTTCAACATGATCTGAGTGTCGCTGACGGCTTCGGTGTAAGCGATGTGAGGTCCCGTGATAGGGCGGTTGGAAAAGCGGCTGGTGAATCCGGCCACTTGGTAAGGGCGAGACGCGGCGCTGCGCGGGCTCTCCCCGTAGTTGTTCACGGCGATCACGCGGAACCTATACATTTCTCCTTTTAAGGGAAAAAGGGGAAGAAAGACGACGTTGTAGAGAAACAAGCGCTAGAAACGGGAGACTAAACAGATTAGGAAGCGCTTCTTGCATGACACCCAACTAGGAGCAGGACTCGTTGCCACAGACTGACGGGGACACCGGAAATATAAACAGCTTCTGGAAGCGACGAGGGAAATTCGCTCAAGGAAAATCCCAAGGCTGTCACAGCCGGAGATGCAGATGCCTCCATCAGCTCGAGAAGGCCCTAAAACTGGTGGGCATTGAGAAGATGCTTCAAAGGATACCCATCATTGCCCGCTCCCCCTGCTCTTGCACCCTTCCCTGAGCTTTTGGGGAGAAACAGGGACAGATGTTTTGCCATTGATGCCTTTTTCTTTTTCACTGAGTGCTTACTAGAAGGACAATTAAGTTTAAAATAGCAGTAATACACAACCTTCCTCTCCACACAAACAAGTATGAAATTATGGTGGGGTTTTTTTTCCACTTGGAAAGTCAGAAATCAACTTGAATCCATGTAATGAGCTCCTATTCCACACACACACAAAGAAAAAACCCCTAACTGACCAGAAACAGGATAATCCAAGCAGAAATTAAAATGCAACAACCAAAGAGTTGCCATATTCTCTCAGCAGGAGCTGACAACAGCAACGCCAGCTGAGGTGAAGGAAAGATCTGGATTTAATACCCGGCTCCAAGTTCCGCACTTCCACAGAGAGCTTGGAAGGAGAAATGTTCTCGGCTGCGACCAGCCAGTCGCTGTTTCGACCCAGGCGTTTATACTCCACTTTAAAGGCGGTAATGGGGGAGCCCCCGTTTGCTCGTGGTATCCACGTGACGTAGACGGACGATTCTGATGCTGTGGAGATCGTGGGTCGGTCAGGAGCTTCTGGAACTGAGACAAGAAATTCAGTTGCGGAAGAGTTAGAGTCAGCAGATGCTTCGTGGCAACTGAGTAAACTAGTTGCTGACGATGAAATTAGACTTATTAAGGAGAACCTTAACTCCTCCTTTAATTAGTCACCCTACTCTGCTTGAGAAGACCCATGAAGGGCAGAAAACAGAAGCATCAATTACTTTACCGATATAATAATCGAACAGGATGTGGTGTTGCACCAGCCCGACCCAACCCCACATGGAAACAGAGACAGATTCTAAGTGAACAGGAACAATTATCATTTTCAAGGCCCCCAAATCACCCCCGAACCAAGGAGACTTCAGCCCACGGACAGTAGCGAGCGCTCTGTTGATGGAGGAACGCGAGCGAGCGGAGCATGCAGCGATGGGCGCGCTTACTGACCTCGCTTGAAGTCACAGACAGCAGCGGAGCAGAGAGAAGGGAGAGAGGTGGTGTTAGTGAACCTGCTGATAATCGACCAGAGCTTTACTGAACTCACTTGTGTTCATTACCACAGAGCCAGGCACTGAGGAGAGGAGGAACTGAGCGAGGAACCACCCAGTAGCTCTGGGGGAACACAGCAGGCTGAGCATTCGAGCCGGGCACACCTAAAGGTGTCCCCTGAGCGGCTCCTCTGACCTTTAGCGCTCTCACAAGTGTGCAATGCTCAGCTTCTCACCTGCTTTATTAAACCTCTCTACTTCCCTTGGGTTTTACCCAAAATTTTAGATACCAATTCACCTTTGAGGTCTCAGCCCTTGGGTAAATTGGCCTGAATCAGGACAATGAGTTTAAAGGTTGGGGTAATGACAAAAAGGACTACAAACATGCTGGCTTTGCTGGAAACCAGGCTAAAAATCACAGCTACTGGGAACTGGTTGTATCTTCTTCGCACAAGTGTGGTGAGGAGCAGCTGAGGGCCCTGGGCTTGTTGAGCCTGGAGCAAAGGAGGCTGAGGGGAGACCACCTGGTTCTGACAGCACCTGACAGGAGGGTGGAGCCAGGGGGGGTCGGGCTCTGCTCCCAGGGAACAAGGGACAGGACAAGAGGAACCTGCCCCAGGGGAGGTTTAGGTTGGAGCTGAGGAACAATTTCTTCCACCCCCTTGAGGGTTGTCCAGGGCTGTCCCAGGCTGCCCAGGGCAGGGGTGGAGTCCCCGTGATCCCTGGAGGGGTTTCCAAGCCCCCCGTGGAGCTGTGGCGCTGAGGGCCATGGGTTAGTGGTGCCCTGGCAGTGCTGGGGAGAGAGGTCGGACTTGATGATCTGAAAGGTCTCTTCCAACCAAAATGATTCTGTGATTCCATGATTCTTGCCATTAGAACTAAGCCTGTCCTGGGGAAGCCCCAGGAAAACATTCAGAACAAATACAGGTCACTCAGAACCTAAACCTCTAACATGAGAATCTCCCATTTCCCTTCTTCCTCTGGATCTTTCCACAGCAGAAGAGAAATCCAGAGCATCCCGCAAAAAGCAACAGCAGGTTAAAAAATGAGCAGCAAGAACATGGGTTCCACATGAGAGACCTATTTTCTGAGAGCTGCATGTGCAGGAGACTGCATCATTTGAAATATTCTGTGTTCACTGGACTGGGGCCTTCAGATGCTGAAGGCTCTGAGGAAGGGGCTACTGCTTGGTGACTTCATGCTGCCATGGAAACCTGAGGTAGCAAGGCAGGTATGTAAAAAGGTAACTCCCTGATCAGAATAACCCAGTTAATCCCCCAAACTCTGATCTTTTACTCTGGAAACACACAGAACAGAAAACCTGGCTGATCACAGAATCACAGAATGGTGGGGGTGGAAGGGACCTCTGGAGATCATCGAGTCCAACCCCCCTGCCCCAGCAGGGTCACCCAGGGCAGCCCA
>JANHGN010025749.1:0-39776 GCA_024605025.1 Megaceryle maxima | reverse complement strand
AAAAAAAAAAAGACTTTTTTTTTTTTTTTTTTTTTTTTTGAAGTGAGAAATGTGTTGCTGCTGGCACTTGTCTGGAATCTCTGCTTGATGTTGGCTTTAGCCAACGCCAACCGAGATTCCAGATGGGCTGCTGAGTGTTTTTGGTTTTTAAAAAACATGGCAGCCAATGCACCCATCTGGCTGCATATAGAAGTGATGTAGGAAAAGAGATCAAGCTCTACTCCTGTAATTGAGGTTGATAAATCAGGCGCTAAAATTGTGCACAGCAGGGAAGAAATATAAATGTATATACAGAGAGAAGAGCAAGCACAATTTATCTGCATCATTAGAGTTAAGTGTTACCATTGAGTGACTGCCACCATGTCCCTCACACACACACAAAAAAAAAGAAACTTTAGACTACTGAATCACTGGTCATATCTAAATTAGTTTAAAACATTTGTACTGGTGTTTTACTATAGTTTAGAGCAAAAATTATAAGCTTAGATGTGCAAAGTTCCTACACAAACAGCAAAGCAGCAGACTGCATAGGTTCCTGAAATTATGCTTCCAAGAGAAATCAGAGGTCAAATAATTTTTGCACCCTGCAATATTTTCAACAGTGCAAAGATAATAAAAGATTATTTTTTCAGCCTGCTTACATTTACTTGCAGCAGCATGCAATTTCAAAACCTGCACAACAGTAGAAAGCCCAGCAGGTCTAGCCAAGAGTACATCAACTCAATGGCACAACAGATGACACCAAAGACCTTAAACTATTTAGCTTTGTATCCACAGCAGTAATTCTGAAGCATGGCCATATACTTCACAGGTAGCCACCAGAAAAAACACCAACCAAACTAACACCACACCAAAGACACAACACACAAACAAAAAAAGCCACACACACCCTAAAACCCACACCCACAAAAAACAACCACCACAAACACTAAACACTGCCTCTGTATACTCTTTCTTGCTACATACTGGTTTTACTGTTCCCTGAAGGTAAGGAAAACCCCAGAATGCCTATGCCAGTAAATGTCACTGGTCCTTGACCTTCAGTTTTGACCTTACTTCAAAGTCTGAGGGGGATGAAGTTAAGCCTGCCATTCAGTTTAACAGGAAAATGTCAGTTTTCAGTTTCAAATTATCAGACCTGTTATTTGTCAAAGAACCAGGTTAAAAAAAAAAAAAACAACCAACCAACCATCACCTAAGGTCTTGTCATTTTTATTTGTTTAAAATCCAGAGGCAGAAGCCTAATTCTCCTCTTACTTAATGCTGATTTAGTTCCTTCAACTTGACTAGAGGAACTTCTAATTTACAGTGGCATAAGCAAGAGGCAAATGAGAATAACAGAACTCTCTGGAGAAACACTGATTAAGCATACACTTGGAGAGGTCTCTATGGGTCTGAGTTCACCGTCAAGGCATATGACCACCAGAGTGTCACATTCCTTCAGCTGCTGTGCAGGACACTTGCCGAGTGACAGTTTAAATTACATGGAGCTTGCCTGCTCTTCTTCCTTCCTTGAACACTTCATTGCAATGTTGATAGGAGGAAAAAAGTCATAGCAACCAAGACACAGAAGGCAAAGGCTCAGGCATATTGAAATCAGTGGGAGTTCTGCCATCCAGTGTGCTGGAGCCAGGATTTCATGCATTGTCTCATTCTATTAATATTAAAGAAATAATGAGTAGAGATTCACCCAAAAGGACATCTCATTCAAACTCTTATATCACTGGCATCTTCTAAACAGTCAGCGAGATGCTCCCAGAAAAACGTGTCCTTTGCATCCTAAAGAACAGAACCATTTTATGCAGCACTCACTGAAGCATTAAGACAGAAAGGCTGTGGCCATAGTTTTACAATAATCAAGAAATTTTTGTCTCACTAAAATTTCAGCTTCAAGGAGATTCATGTCTATCAGTAGAGACCTTTTTTTTTTTTTTTTACAGCTTTTTAACAAAGAACCAAGAAACAAATGAAATCCTGAATTCATCCAAAGCAATAACAAAAACCTCATTTTTATAATATATTTTCCATCTAACAAATACTTGATTAACATATCACTCTCCTAAAATCATGAAAATTAGAAACTAGACAAATAATGGAGTGGTAAGTAAAAGTAACATTATGATTAATACTAGATAGGAATCCTGGTTTGTAATTCAGGATCTTTTGTGTGCTATTTCATCTCTACTTGAAACAGAACATGATCACCAGGTCTGACACTGCTCCAGCTGTACCTGCCTCATCCTAGAGTTCAGGAAGGCACCAGGGAACTATGGCCTACTGCATTTGTCAAAGTCCTCCACCCCCCCCATTCTAGGATTTGAGATTACTAGACTGTATAAACAGAGACAATAAAATGTCTAGTCTGCTGTCATTCTGACAACTGAAAACATCCTGCTTAGTTCCAACTGTCAGACCCAGAACTCTATCAGCAGCAGTAATTAAGACACATTAGCAGCCTTCTCAGTGCTCCTCCAGACAAAGATGACATTGGAACCCACTGTACTCAGGCACTTATTTTTTTTCTTATGTTAATAGCTTAATGCTTTATCTTCAGATACATCAGGGCACTAACAATCTCTTGTACATAGACAGGATTTCTAGCAATTTCACCAGACCTTTGTAAAGCATACTGCAGTATCAATATTTATCCAAGATGAAAATGGTACCAATCTGGCATCTGTGTGCCTTTTCCACTTTGAGGTCACAAATGGATAGAGATGCAGGATTTATTTTTTTAATTGATTTTTAAGTTTCAATAGGCCTTAGCTGCTCCATTGTAAAGCCACTAGACAATGAACAGCAGTTCAAAGGTGAACTAGTAACTTCAAATTAAATCAGTCCAGAAATAATAGACTTCTGCCCCAAATCATTCCTTTCCTGCAAGGGTATAGTACTGTGTATATAACATAACTAAAGGTTTCTGCTCCACAGAGATCACCTAAGAAATTCTCTGCTGGCACTACAAACTGATTGCAGTGGCTGCAAACAGCTTAGCTGGTTCTACATAAAACATTTTTAAAAAGTGATGAGGTACAATAATTACAGTTCTTGCCCCGCTCACCTCCCTGACACGTATGGCAGGAAGAGGTCAGGGACCTCATGAAGGAAGAAGCACTTTGCTCACTATCTGCTGTGATCACTTCGTATCATTCAGAACACTGAACTTGTACGGGCAATGCTGGTAGGATCTTGTAACTGCGTGGAAAAAGTGCAATTATCTTTTAAAACCAATCTTAAATGTTTAAGAATTGAAAAAAAGCACAAAATAGTTGGGGCAAATAAACCTCCATAGGCTTAGTTCATATGAATGCACAGTGAGTCAATTTTGAGAATTTCTATGTGGAAGTTCTGGGCTTCCCTTTGGAAGAAAAGGCCAGTTTTCACCAGATTTGAATATATAAACCTTTACACACATTAATAAGTGCATGAAGTCTTGTTTCTAAGTACTTTAATACTGTTTAGAGCTCAGACACAGGGGCATTGATCTCATTTTCATTATACAGCACTGTCACTGAAACCTAAAGTTAAGCATTATATCAGAGAAGAAAAAATACTATTTTCTCCTACAGACTTTAGACATTTATGTACATGGAAGATAAAATTTGTTAGTAGTTGGTAGACTACTTAGGATTTTGTGAAACATCTATGAAATATGCTGCAAAGCAGCAGTCAGCTCCTCATTGTCGGCAGCAAGCTGAGGAACAGCTGGGCTCTTGGGCTGTTCTTAGTTACTTTTCCTCAGTACATCTCCAACATTCACACTTCCAGTAGCTAAATCCTGGTTTAACATCCAGAGGGTGTTCAACACAGACTCATCATACCAGCACTATCACAAGAACGCACTTGCATTGTCTTTGCCTCAGTAGTGGCATGATACAGATACTGTTTGAGTGCAGAAAGAAAAATTCAAGTGGTATGGAACTTTGCTCCATTCCCAGGTAGCTCTCTCTATCATAAAAATAAAGCATCTATTTGAATACACCACATTTTATCAGGGAATAACAACACTAAAAATAAAAGATATTAAGTAATTAGTAGCCAAACAGAAATGTGCTAAATCACAGAATGGTAGGGGTTGGAAGCAACCTCTGGAGATCATCCAGTCAAACCCCACTGCTAAAGCAGGTACACCTAGGTCAAGTTAAATAATTGATACTTCTAAATACCATGCATGATTTATTTTACCCCACTGATGCAGAAGTCTAGCTCTGGTAAAGCAATTGCTCTGTCAGCTCAGATATGAAAGGTGCATCCTTCTGCTGCTGGCAGAAGAGCTGCCATTCAACTACTGAGTAACAAGCCTCCATGAAAAACAAGGTCTTTGTACTCCAGGTGCTCCACAACAGCACACTCAATCCTGGTGCAATGATTGAGAGAGACTTCTCTGCCTGGCCTTTCACTGCCAGACAATTTCAACACAATCCCCAAAAGGCATCTGAGGAAAACATGCAGCCTCCCTTGGGGTAAGCTGAGAAAGGTCCTTACACAAGGGCAGCGAGCACAGAACTGACAAACTGCACAATGAGAGAAACTGAATGAACAGCGTGAGCTCGATTTAACAATACTTTTACAAATCGAAGGCTGAAGAGCCAGAGGCAAAAAAGGCACATATTAGATGACTGGGTCAATGCTAGCCTGATAGCGGGCAATTTCACTGTGAGAAGGAAAAGAAATAAGGAGAAGTGTTTTGCAGGTAAGGTTTAGTAACATCTAGTTGTCGCACTTAAAAAGAACAGAATCTATCTGGAATGTATAGGCACATAAAATTTGTCCACCAAAAATACAGAAAAGACTTAGCATGCATCAAGTCCTTAATGCGATTTATCTTCAGCAGAGACTACTGAAGTTATGTATCAAACCATTCATTCAAACTTATCAGAACGCTCCCATGCAAAAGGTACTTACTGACTTATTAAATACAGTTACAAGCAAGGTTAAGAAGGCATCAGCTTTGCAGCACAGCTTTTGCTCACAGAAAAGTTTACTCGCATGCACACACACACAAAACCCTGAACAATTACAGCTACCAATAGCACTTATAAATTCTGCTATTCATCATCCCAAATGTTACATTTGGGAGCTGGGAGAGGAAGGAGCCTACAACCAGTCAGATTTAATCATAACATCTGCTAAGAACTCCCAACCTTCAATTTCATTCCAACAAGAAGTAACCTTTAAGAAGAACACGCACAAAAAAAAGCTACACTCAGTTCAAGAAAACCCACTTGAAATATTTAATGTCAAGGCACTGATAAATTTAAGAGAAAAGGTTGGGATGTTTCAGTAGTTGCATAAGGCAGTTGGAGCAAGTTGCAGATTTACAACGTCTGGCCAGAACTGGGGGATGTAGCATTAAGGATAAAGAGGCTCAATCTGATGTGCTGCTTAAATCTGAGCAAGCTTTGATTTATATGAATTCCTTCTGATTTTAAGGATTCTGTGCTCATCTCATACCCATCAATATACTAACTGTCCAACTCATTGAGAAGACACTACAAGCTGGGAGGATGGCATGGTGGGGACAGTTATCCTCAACCTACATAAAGCTTGGGAAACCTGTCAATAATCCAGCCCAGATACAGGTTGGGTAATATCAAGTAGATCAATGAAGGAAGGAAAGGAACAAGTACAACAAAAGTACAGAACAATGACTACCCACCCAGCTGGCTATGGCCCCTGGCTGCACTGACGCTTATCACAGGCTTTCTTCCCAACACTGCCCTGTAACTAGAAAAAAAAAAAAGAGTTCTGCACATTAGATTGTTCATTGAGACAAGGGGAGGAAATGGGTTTAAAATTACAGAGGAAGGAAAGGTCTGCAGACCAACAAGAACGTGTTTTTTCTTTCTCCCCTTCCAAAAAACCTCACAAAACTGGAAGCATACAGCTCAAAAGTTTCATAACAGCTTGAACCCCTCGAGCTTCCTAGCACCCACTGGAAAGGGACATTCCTTTAACTGAAGCTTTTAGCAATAAAGCATCTCCATCAACTAGTCAAATTTCCACTAGAAACATATCAGGATACACTGCAAATATGGATTAATAGATTAAAAGAAAACCCAATACAATATAACTTAGATCAACACAGTCCCATCTTCAGTTAGTTCAAACTAATTAGTTAGATGAGGTCATCTCTGGCCACCATCAGGTTCAGAGTCAAACACTTTCAACTTAGACACATGCAAATGTAGTACCACCAGCATTTGGAAGCCAATGGAGAACATCTAATGAAGCTATTCCAAATTCAACTTCAAAAGATTTCACAGGGGTTTCCCCCCCACCACCACTATCACCACATTTCCAGTTTAATTTTGTTTCAACAATATGCTTCATGGACTAAAATATTATTCTTAATATTTGACACAACAAAGTTGATGCATTAAAAGGATTACACATTTACAGATTACTGAGCAGGTTCTTCACAGATGTCTGCTGAAAAAATCCTGCAAATATTCTGGCTTTAGGCTCCCCCGGTCACACTCAGCATTCATCTTGATAGGTTAAGTGTAATCAGTTTGCATGCCACAGAATGATCTGAAGCAAGCAACTGAACTGCTTTTACCAGAGCCAAGCAAACTTCTAGAACCTGAATAAATTAAAAAGGAAGTTAAACATCAGCTAATTCTACTTACAACACACTGCTGTTTATTCTGGTGCTTTGTCAATTTAGTAATCCAGCAAAACCATATATGTGGCTGTTATCTCGTATGTGCAAGCAGGAGATTATTAGAAGGAATTTATATTGTCTGTAACACCAAACACTGAACATTCGGAAAGAAGAGAGAAAGGAAGAAAGGAGAAAGCTCCCAGATAAACTGGGGCTGCAAAACTGAAATAAAGGTTTCATGTTTGCTAAGTTTATATTTAAGCAGTACAAATTCACATGTTTTGAAGCCAATTTACTTCTGCAGATTGGAGTACTGAAATGCAGTAAGAGAAGAACCATGCAATAGTGGGTCCTACACGTATGCCTCAAGCTGATGACTGAAGGGTCTTTTAGAGGTAAGGATGGGACTGCAATTCTGAACTAGGTTAACAACTCTCCTGAGGGCTTTCTGCACTTCTATACTTGCCATTTCAAACTTCTAGTCTTTATTTAAACTTCTACTTGCTTGGGGGGAAAAAACATGAATTTTCAAGTAAGTCTCTAATCATCAGGATACAACCACATGTTCCACCAAGAAACAAGTGTTTCTTTAAAACCTGATCTGTGGCAAGAAGGGGGAAAGTATTGTTTTGTGTTACTAACTCATCTGAGAAGGAATTATGAAATAGTTAAATGCATACACACCCTTCCTGCCTCTCTGGGAAAGGAAGAGTGCATTTATTTATATATTCCATTCAGAAAGCTGTATTTAAAAGCTATTTTAAGGCTGCAGATGGAAATATTCAAGTGAGAACATTAAAGCGATTTGGACAAAAGCGACTTTTTACCCTGCTACATTTGCATGACACTAAGCTTTCAGATGAATTACAAAATTATGTATTTTCCAAAGATTCATGCCACAATCCATACACAAGTGGAATGCAAGCACTGAAGAACACACCACCATGCCCTAAAACTACCTATGAGTTTTATACCTGTAGAATCAAAATATTCTAGCAGAGCACTTCAATGCTGTTTCACCTTGTGCTGCATGTCAGAAAGTTCACTCATGACAGATCTCACATTTCTGCTTTTCAATTAGTTTTATAACCTTATCAGTTGAATTTTCACATACATATTGCTTGAAAAGTAGGAGTTTCTAAAGACACTATCAGGAGCCATGAAGGAGGAACTGAAATCTTCTGTGTTTGATGTGTTCATTGGGAAAGTAATTCCTTTATATAATTTGATGCAGTGAACCACTCTCTTCAAACACTGCATTCTTCTTTCAATGGCACACTGCATGATTTTAGCAGATCCAATGATTCTGAGTAACCAAGTGATTTGCCTTTGGTTCTTAAACATGCAACAAGTTCCCATTTGACAATTTACCAGTCCTTGGTAAGTTCTGCCTTCCTTTCCTTCCACCACTAGCTTTTTACTGAATCCTTCTATTTTCAGCATACTGCATCAACCAAATTAAGGTAAGTGTTCTGAACTCAGGCTGCTAATCACCTGCCTGTACTATTGATCAGCAGCTTTTACGACCTACTACAGCTGAATGAGAAACCACAGAAATTTAACAGCATGCTACATTTAGACTTTTGGAAGCAGACACCCTCCCACACCTTTCCAGTAGTTAATTCCCCCACTGTTTTAGCACAGCAGTTTGAACAGCTGTGCAATGCACCAGATAGAAACAAATCCATCTGGAAAAGGATGCATTTCTAGAGGTTTTCACGTTTACTCCCAAAATCCAATCACTGCCCTGTCATGGAGAATACTTGTGCCAACACAGCATGGAAGACTTCACACAGCTGAGAGTGAATAGCCAGCACTAGTCAGAACACCTGCACAGAAAATACATGCTGACAGACACTAAGAAATGACCATCCATCCTCTCCTTCAAGACCCAAAACAATAAATTTGCAGTAATAACTTCTGAGTCTATGGTGGTCACACACAGGGCAGTCTACTTCAAAACTCCTGGACAGTCAACAGCTATGGGCTTTCGTTGCATTGATTTTAATGGGGTTTGGTTGGTTGTTTCCTAGTAGGCCTAAGGAAGCATAAGTAGTCGACTTAAGAACCACATTATTTTCCTCTCAGACTGCTGTTATCTGTCACCGGTTCAAGAATAGAAAGCTTTCAAGTGTTCACCTGCTAATTCCAGAATGACAAGAGGTGATTTTTTTTAAAAACAAACAAACAATGAAACAAAACGCACACACACAAAACATACAATCCCCCCCCACAAAAAAAAAAAAAAAAACCAAAACAAGCTGTGGGTAGGAAAGGGGACAGAGATGGGACGGGCAGGGGACAAACACCCTTGCTTGAATACTTTCCCTCAAAGTGGAGAAGAGTCCTTCACATTTCCCATCCCCTCCAAAACAGATTTATTTTTTAAAAACAAAACAAACACAAAAAGAATCCACTAAGAATCTTAGATATTCATGAAAAAAATGGATACAAACAGTTTTCACTTCTTAAAACATACACTGTCTTTTCCTATAGTCACAAAAAGCAGCCAATATATTTTTACTCAAATTCTCAGCAATGTAGATCTGCACTAAGCATAGACTAGTCAATTTGGTACCCAAAAGAAAATAGAATGCCCTAGGAGGGGCCATTTCGAATTAAACTATTTACAAAGACTCAACTGCAATAGCTGCATTGCACCTGGGCTATCATGTATTGGAAAGCAGTTTATCAATAAATAACAGACTACATGCTCTTCCCTAAATTCCTTACACTTGCAAAAGCTGGGAAGGAATACTTAGATACAGATGACAAAAAGTGAAAAAACCTACACCAAAATTCAGCCATCTAATAAAATCAAAAAGATCACTTCATGCATCTCATCACTCTCTCCTCCAATGACAAAAAATGCTGTTTTGCATATATACTGCAGGTAGAGCACCAACGTATAATAGCAATATAAAACTAAGCAGTGACCTGCCAACAACAGGAAGACAGTGATTTCACACACCATTAAATAATTAAAGCTAAGTGTCCAAAAGAATCTTCTAACCACACAGTTTGACAGGTTTCAGGAAGCTGAACTCAGTATTTCACTACATATTCAAAAAAGAGCTCATGTGTGTTTTACAAGGTCTCTACACTCCTGTGAACCTTGTCCATTATAAATACAGGCTTTAGATATATTCTCACTTTGAGATAACTTCCACAGTTGACTATTTGCAGGGCAAACGAACGCAATCAAACACTAAAGCTTCAAGGAGATTAGAGAGCTGCCAAGGTCTGAACTATATCAACAGCTTGAAGTCAGCTCATTCAATAAAGCTTTGACAGTATTACACTGGCAAAACAAACAAACTGATGGTATTCACATTGGACATAGCTTCCTGTTGCACTGGATCTTTCTATTCATCTAAGGGGGGAAAAAAACATCTGTTAATTGTCATTTCTAGACAAAGAATATGATCCTATCATTACGGGAATACTGCAACCGAGTGCTGTTGGGCTAGCACCCAAATTCTATTACAACCCATTGGGATTATACAGACTACAACAATTTTGCTTTATTTCAAGACTGAATTTGCCCAGTTTTAGTTATTGCTCCCCTTCTACCCCACTCCCTTTATCAAGTTAAGATGTCATACAGAATTAAATCAAATGTCATGTAGAAATCAAAGTACATCATACTGTGTTTCAGTCAAACTTGAAGCTCCATTGCAGAAAGCTTGACCGGTTCCCATGAAAAAGTGATGGTCAGCATGAATTACACTACTGTCTTTTATTCACACTATTCACTGCATCCCACATCCGCTTTTCCTTATTCTGCCTGGAATGGATCTCAAGCCAACACGCTATCCCTGGTTCATCCACATTTTATCCAGATGAAAATAATGGTTGTTCTCTAATCCCCACGTGCTTCTCAGTGTCCTAGAAATGTACTAGAAATCTTTAATAGGAAAGAACTATAAATTTTTAATATCCTGGTGGTGTAAACTGCTATCTAAAAAATGTTTATCCTTAACAGTGATTGTCTAACATTCTCTTTACTTACCAAAGAAAAGTTATGTTGTTATTCTTGCAAAATGGGAACACGCTACCTGGTTCCTCTCTACCTACAAAACAGACATTCAATTTAATATGATATAGACAACTGGATATTAGCAAATCTACCTTCCTTGTTCACAACATTTCCTATTTGGTTCGTCATGCTTCATACAAAATATTTATTCTCATGAAGCATAAATCAGTTGACCAGTAATTTTTCACTGATATTTTCCTTTCTGTATCATCTGCTTTTACTGCTATTGGTTTGTTTATATTTTTCCTGTAAGTTTCCCTTTTTTATTATTTACACTTTCTAGTCCAGCTAGCAAGAACTTTTATTTTGAAAACATACAATATTGTTTCTCTGAAAATAATGTTTGTTTTGAAGGGCTTATAATAATAAGGCATTTTAAAAGGTTTCCAACTACTTCATTTTACATTTATTATCTTCCCAATTAACTTCATGGCTCTTTTTAAGTATAGAGGAAACAACCCTTCTAAAGCCTTTGCACGTCACAACATGTGTATGTGTATACTAACACACACTGAACACCTCTACATTGGGTTAGCATTTTATTTGCATGGGAACTTACTAGCTTCAAACTCACTAGAGCTGAAATGCACATAGAGAACTGGATGTGCTCTTACATCATTTCTTTTGAAAGGTTTTCTGTATCTCCAGCAGATTTGGAAATGGCTGGGAAACCTGCGTTCTACCTCCTACATACTTCACAGATCCTGCTTCCCTAATTTTTGTGTACAAGCACTAAAAAACCCCTAGACATTAGAGTACCTCAGCTCATCTCAAACACCATACAGCACACAAGGATCAATGTACAGCATTCCACGTTTAGAAATGCAGCATTTCAAAGCAAGCTTAGATTGCCTAAATTCACTTCTGATCCAGTATCTCTTGGTTTATTACTACTCTGCTTACTAGAGTGCTGCAGATTTATGCACTGATGACAAACAAACATTTCTTTTCAGAATTATTAGAAGAAAACTTATAGGCAGCAATAGCAAAACTGGGAGCTGGTGAAGCTCTGGCCCCATAGAACATAAAAGCAATGCACTGAACAGCCACATTCTCCATGACCTGTAACAAGTCATTTTACTTTATAGAGAACACTTTTGTACTTGGGAGATGGCAGAATGTACATTTTTATAGTTCATTAGTAGACAATTTCCATAATTCATCAGTAAGCAAAAAGAATGTAAACCAACACCTTGAAAAACTGCTCTGTACTTGGTACTAAACCTCTATTACTTTCCAGTGTTAAAGCCAATATGCACAGTACATACACTTCAGATGCACATTTCATGAAATTAACACTAGTGTGGCAGAAAAAAAAATAACTTTTTTTAATCCATGGAATACAATATACTACCTTCTAGCCTGCACTAGAAAACCAATCACTTCTCTGTCACATTTTGGACATTTTAAGCACTTGGGAACTCACAAAATGGTGATTCTTTCCTCTGGAAGCTATAGAGCCTAGCAAAACACATAACGTACTTAGTATATCATACTTTTTATAGAAAACTTGTATTTGGGGCTCTCTGAGCAATTGCCAACATGATTAAACTTTTGAGTGTTCCTGTGAAGGACAGAAAAACTGGAAAAAGATCTTGAGTTTATACTCGTGCCAAGCATGACTATTAGACCATCTCCTTTGGTCCACATATCCATAAGAAATTAAAAACAAAAACTGCTCAAAAAAATCCTCCATGTTTATTTCTTGAAAACTTTCCTTCTCCATATAACTATTTTAGTGTGTATGGGCTCACTGAAACCCACAGTGCAAGTGGTGTTTCAGCAGCAGAGAACACCGAGAATGTTCCCCCATACTCTCCATACAGCACCAGACATTCCGTACAGGTCATACCTGAACATCAGAAGTAAACCATCTGCCACTTTAAGTAGTAAAAACAGGCACAACTCCACTAACTTCAGCAGAAATATGTTTATTTTGGCTGGTGGTACATTTGATCTAGGCTGTGTGCAGCCTCTGTATTCAAACAGCTACTAATTTTAGGCCTATCACCATGTTCATTCAGCAGTTGCAAAGTCAGCTGCCCTCCACTGTAAAAGAGCATTATAGACACATTTCTCCTTTTCTTCCATTGAAAGCACCCAAGCCAACAGAATCATCACTGGGAACAACACAAGTGATCCTGTCACTTGGAAGAAATGATTCATGGCATATTGTGGTTTTAAAATTGCTCATCCATACCAGCAGAACCAGACAGCTTTTTCTTCTACCATTTGTTAGCAGTATTAATTATTATTTTAACATTTTAATAATAAATTCTCATCTCCCCTTCACTTAGAAATAATATTTCTGCTTTTAATGCTCCTCTGAATCCTTAATCTTGTCTTCAAGAACATTATCTCTTATATTAAAATGATGTGTGTATATATATACACAAACATTCAATCATTCATTATAGTTTCAAGCTTACTATTCCAGAGACATTCCAGAAAGGCTCTTTCCATAGCTGAAATTTTCAGGTAAAGCAGTTTCTTGACAGCACGATACAACATGATCCCTTTGATGAAGCAGCCAAAAAGCTGAAGTCATTTACTTCCATAACACTGGTTAACACTGGAAGTCTCACCGAGATCAATTTTAATCTGCCATTTATTACTACTTCAAGAACTCTACATGCCTTCAAGAGAATCTACAGCAAACCCTTGCCCTTTTTATCTCCTTCATACCTGAAATCACAAAACTAATAAAAGTCACAAGCTTTAAGAAGATATTGCTTTCCTGTTGACTCAGATTGCTTCCAAGCAGCTTTGCACACAAAGGTATCATCGCATTACATCACACGGACCTTTTAAACTTTCAGTAAGAGGCAGCAATAATGCATACAAAACAGCTGGAGAACAGGTTTCATTTCAGCAAGACATTTTGGCGATTCTCTGTAGAGAAAAATCTTTGTCTTCCTGTTAATGGATTGCTACCATAAATGTTTCATGAGAATAATGTTTTATGCGGGTGCTAAGTAAGGAAAGGACAAAAAAATACTTGCTACTTCCAGTAAAACAACTGAACCCTGAGCCACTGAATAAAAGTATTTGGAACAAATGTCTGCACGTACATAGATACACTATAAAAAATACTCTCACTCGCTGATCAACCAGAACATTACTGGCTTACAATTGACAATTCCATCTTACTAATACGTTATCACCACAAAACTTCATAATGGAGCTTTAGCAACGCAAGCCTCTACTGAATTGTAGGAAACTGAAGACAGAACTCACCTCTGAACAAAACAGAGACTTCACAAGAGTTCTACCCAAGCAAATTTGGTTGCAATGGCATGTCAATTTTCTTCCCTTACAGAGTGTGAAACAGACTTTGAGCAACAAATACTTACTTTGCCAAAACAGAAAGGAAACACCAAGCAGTACAATCATCTATATGGCTTCAGGAACCGTCTACTTAATTTTTGTAAAGAAGTTTAGAAGAACAATAATCTACTTGTTTCGTGAGAAACTTCTCACACCATTTTGGCTCCAATTCAGTAGCACACTTAAAAATGAACTGAACTTGAATTCTTTAAGTATGTTCCTGAGTTAAAGCCAAGAGGTGAAAACGGACTGTTCAGCCAATATAGAAGGAACACAGCATTAAACCAAAGGTCATGACAATTGCAACATAACACACCTAGCTGAGCACAGAGTATGAAATTCAGTATTACCGTAAAGAGAATCATAGAATCATCAAAGTTGGAAAAGACCTCCAGGATCATCAAGTCCAACCTTCTACCTAACAATTCCATGGTCACTAGACCATGCTCTGAAATGCCAGATCTACTCACTTTTTGAATACCTCCATGGATGGTGACTCCACCACCTCCCTGGGCAATCTGTTCCAATGTTTAACTACTCTTTCACTGAAGAAATTTTTCCTCATATCTAGTCTGAATTTCCCCTGGCACAACTTGTGGCCATTTCCTCTTGTCCTCTCATTAGTTACGAAGGAGAAGAGGCCAGCACCCAAATCTCTACAGGCTCCTTTCAGGTAGCTGTATAGAGCAATAAGGTCACCTCTGAGCCTCCTCTATTCCAGACTAAACCAACCCAATTCCCTCAGCCTCTCCTCATGGGAGATGTTCTCCAATCCCCTAACCAGCCTTGTTGCTCTTCTCTGTACCCTCTCCAGTACCTCTGTCTTTCTTATAGTGCAGTGCCCAAAACTGTACACAGTACTCCAGGTGGGGTCTTATCAGTGCTGAGTACAGGGGCATCATCACCTTCCTACTCCTGCTGGCCACACTATTTCTGATACAGGCCAGGACACTGCTGGCCCTCCTAGCCACCCGGGCACAGTGTTGGCTCATTCAGTTGGCTGTCAACCAGCACCCCTAGGTCCTTTTCTGACAGGCAGCTTTCCAGCCACTTGTTCCCAAGCCTGTATCACTGCTGAGGGGTGTTGGGACCAAAGTTCAGGACCCTGCAATTAGCCTTATTAAACTTCATACAATTGACTGTAGCCCATTGGTCCAACCTATCCAGATCTCTCTGCAGAGCCTTCCTACCCTCAAGTAGATCAATGCTCCCACCTAATTTCATGTAATCTGCAAATTTACATAGGGTACACTCAATCCCCCCTTCCAAATCATCAACAAAGATGTTAAACAGGACAGGCCCCAATACTGAGCCCTGAGGAACACCACTCATGACTGGTCGCCAACTGGATTTAGCTCACTTTACCACCACTCTCTGTGCTCAGCCATTTAACCAGTTTTTAAACCAAGTGAAGAGTACACTTAACTAAGCCATGAGCTGCCAGCTTCTCAAGCAGAATGCTGTGGGAAGCGGAGTCAAATGCTTTGCTACAGCACTCTGGGGTCAAACAGCAATATTACTTTATGGGATCCACCTCTCCCCAAGATAACATTCGTTAAAAAGTGCAAATTACATCATAGTCCAGATAAATCTAGACCACTGCTGAAGCAAACATGAATTACTATATAATCATAAGAAATTGGTTTGTTTAGCAGACAGTCCTAAATAGACAAGAAATAAGATCACATCTCTCACAAAATAAATGCCATTAGAACCAATGAAAGAGATTGAAAAGACACAATTTTTTTTTAAAGTATCCATTGGCAAATCTAGTTTTACCTCAACATTTGAAAGTTTGGAGAAGAAATGCTTAGCAATTTCACAGTCAAAACAAAATTCTTTGATTCTTTCAGCACTTGTCCTTTAAGAACCCTTAGAAGGACAGACCCAGCACAGGTTTCTTAGATTCAAAGGAGACTATTAAAGAGCAACAGGCACATCTTGGGATTTGGCAGCTTTTTCTTTATCATTATACAAAACAGACCAAAACAATGGACCAGGAGAGGAAATTGCCATGCTTGACAAAGGAGAAAAGTACCATCCCTTAATGCTATTTATACTGCTGCAACACTCCAAAGCACTGACGAGGTCTGTAGCATTTTGAATACTGTACAGACAGGAAAACAGTCTATGGCCCAAACGGTTCACACACACGGGATGTCAGACTAACACAGCCAATGTTAGTGTCGCTCTGTTATAAATCAAACCAGCAGTTTCCAAATGCTGATATTTAAACAAATGAAACCCCACCCACAGCCCTCTGAGCCGCCTGGCTCTTTCAGTCTTTGGCTTTGCCATCCTGATAAGCTAATTAAACTAAACAGACTTATGATGCTCACAGCCTTTCTGCATCAGGATCGTTCATGGAATGCACGTAAAAAAAAATATTAATACAATAGCAGTAAGGCCTGTAGCCAAAATAGCTGCAGTTACATTGCAGGAAATACTTCAGCGGTTCTGCTCACACCAGGCAGTTTCCTGCAGCACACTGGCAATCCCAGAGCTGCCTGCTCTCCCCCGGGGAAGGCCCCACAAGAATTGCATCAGAGCTTGGTTTAATGCTCTTAAATGCTCTTTCTCCAAAATCTTAGGCTTTAATCAGGGGCAAAAGGAAAATAGGGGCAATATTAACTACAGGTAAATCAGTGCCATTTTTCCCCACATGCCCCCTTTTTCGTCTTCTATGGCTTGAGAACAGATTCCTTTACAGGGGTTTGTTTCAGCATTTGCAGCTGAACCACTGGCTGTATTGATTTTAAATAGAAAAAATTATAATAAGGAATATATTTATAAAACTAGAAGCAGTTTTCCTATACTCCGTAATTACTTCTATTCACATTTATAAATTATATGGCATTTAACAAGTACTATACTCCAGTTAAAATGGAAGGCAGTTAACAAGTGTGACGTTCACTGTTCCAAAAAAAGAAGGGAAAAAAAAAAAAAATAGAAACAAGAGACAACCAAAGCCAAAAATCCATCTACACCACTAAATTATCATTTTCCTGTCACCACCAGTTTGTTCTGACTATATAAACACTAGCATGCCATTCTCCCCTCACTTTCACAGGAGGGGAGACAGAGCTCTATTGAAATCAGACCAATATTAAAGTTACCACAAGGCACATAAAACTGCACCCAGGACATACAGAAAATTCTGCAATCCCTTGGTAGTGCAAATTGCAAATTCAGATTACAGGCTGGGGGATGGCTGTCACACAGGTACAGCTCACAGGGACACAAGTATCTAACACAGCACCTCAATGTAACTCACATCAGTTTGATCATAGATAGGAAACTCTTCAGGAGAAAGTCTTTGTTTATCTACACATTGTGCAAAGCATCTCATACATTTGTTGTGCTGCATAAAGCATTCACTAGGTTGATACTGCAAATCCATACATTTAAGAATTCATGTCAGGGTAACATTTTCATTTCATTATTTCTCAAATCTCACACAGAAGCACTACCCCAATCTTTTTCCCTTCTTAGGAAAATAAATCACAGCATCCCTTCCTTCACCTAATGAAGTCTGTGTGAACAGGATCAAGCTCAGACTTTGCATACTTATTATTTGCCATTAGCTATTAACTCCCACTCAGAGTGAACCTGCACTACTTTCATAGTCACCTGCATAAATATGTTTTGTCAAACCACAAAATTGCAAGAAAAAAAAAGAATGAATGACCATTACAAATCCATTTGGGCTACATCATTATCATTTCAGACTACAACCAAATCCCATTTTCCCTTTGCAAATTCAATTCCCATCAATAGCCCCATACATCAGTGGCTGCTCGTGTTTGTGCCCTCATTTTTTACATTAAAAAAATTGAAAGATTACTGCCAGTGTATAATAGGCAAACTGCATTTTCAATTCCCAACACATGTGCTTCAGGGAAAAAAGAAACACAAGGTAAGGGGAAGAAATGCAAATGAATGCACTGCTATCAGCTGTATATTACCCTAGTGACATTACCATACTTCATATCTCTGGTTGCATACTTCAGAGGAGGAAAAAAAAAAAAAACACTGCGTTGTCATTCAAACAAATTCTTTTATCATTTCACTGAATATTAGTCTACTTCTTAGGTTTCTATTTTATTTACCCAGGGGCAACAAAACCAAGCAGAGATGTGTCTTTCTGCATATATAGTTTTTATCTACTTTGGCAATTTTTCTTCCCCATGACCAACATGGATAACACAAGCTAGATTTCAGCTGAAGCGCTGCTTTTGATATAGTAAGACAAAAATCCAAAACACAACAAACAAAAAAAGACAAAACCCACACCACACACATATTAAAAAGGTTACATAACTTCATGGTATGCCAAACATTCTTTTCCACCCATTCTGCAGGGCATCACAGAGCAAGGATATCGGGAATCAAAACTCTAGACTTCTCAGAAAAAAATTCTAGTACATCTTCGTTACAGCTACAAGTACCCAGTGCACTGCGTAACTTGCATTAAATTTCAGCACCTGTACTGCATGGATAATTGGGGCATTGGTCGCTTCTGGTAAACACTCTTTTCATTTGTGATGTTGCTGCAATGCAACAGAGCAGCTCTTCAGGGAATTAGACTAGGCAGGTAGTTCCTGCCAATCACTTAAAGGGTCCATTCTCATACCAACAGACAGAGGATTCAGATGCAACTCCAATTAGTGCTAATTGTAGTTCTCTCCAAGTCCCTCTGCAGACAGAGATGACAGAGACTTCATACATGGTTCTTAACATAAGTGGCAACACTAATTTGTTCACATCAAAATCCTTTCCGGATGCAAAGCTCTAAGCTTAGTAAATAAGTTTGCCAAGTTTTCAACTGGCAGAAGAATTTCTATTTCTAATCTCTAAGAATTCTACACAAACACATTCCTTTACCTCAAGTGTCATAGCTAAGCAAATAGGAAATGGTTGTTTTGTAAGGTTTTCATGCTGCATTTCCCTAAAACAAAGTTCTAAATCTTAAGAGACCTTGACAAAGTTTTAACAAGAAAAAGATGACAAAAGGCATACTGAGAAGTTATGTGCCACCCCACAGCACCCTCATCTCAAACTCCATGCCCAGGCCTCATAAGGCAGTGTACACATGGCCAAAGGACCTTCTCCTACAGGGGCAGCATCCAATACCACTCAGAACAAGCTGTGCCAAAACACCCTTGCAGCACAGCACAATTGCAGGTCTGCTTCTTCACATACCTGGAGTTTCTTTCCTTCCCGTATTATCATCTTCTCTCCTGGAAGACTTTTGCTGACACACTGCTCTGTGGAGCTATAGGAACCCTCCCAGACATATACAGGGGGTTTGATGGTAGGAGCTGCGCACCCCAGTTTCCCCCTCCCTTCTCTGCAGGTACGGATCTGCTCAGGGGTACAAAGAGCTGTCCACAGCTTCCTGATGGGCCACATCAGTTAACCACAGACAAGAGCACAACAGATCAACAAAATCTTGCAAAGTTAAATTCAGGTCAATACAGTAATGTCTGTCTACCAAAGTTGCTCAAAAGTCCATCCATACAAACAGACACTTGCAAGTAACTGATACAACTCAGACTAAAACAGTGTTTGCTGCAATATTTCATGCCTTAATCATTGTATGTTTAAATATACACATCTACAAAACAAATGTCAGTGTCCACAGACTACAAGCTTATAAACAAAAAAAGAAAAATGCTAAGTTTTAACAATTAAACCAGTTCTCATTACCTCAATTTCCATCTGCAATTATAATCATTTCCCATTTAAAATATCTACCACATTTTATTCTTAATTAAAAATGACATCCTTGCAATGAAGTGCAATATGAATTAACAATTCAAATGTTATCTATGCAAATTTTTGAGTCCTTTGATTCTTCCCCCCTTTATGCAAAGTCATGTGTAGGTTTATTTTTATTAAGCTTGTATAACTTCACTCAACATCTTCTTCTCTGAACTCTATACATAATATTTCAACCCAAGGATGTAGAAATAAGTTGTAAATAGTGCAATTTCTTTTCAAGTGTCCTACCACTCATTTAAGAATCAATACATCTGTGAAGAGGTATCTTTCCTAAATATTTTTTTTTTAATTCTGTGCATTTTTAAGATTTAAAGATGCAATACATTTCCAATGGTTTTAACAATAGCCATTTCCTCAAGCTCTGCTGTGTAAAGCCAATGGAGAAATCACTGCGATACAATAAAAAAACCAACCCAAAAACCAAACCTTTAAATCATCTTTGTCCGGTGACTCAGCTCCTCAGCCTGACTGTGCCATCAATCCTCCCATGGGCATCTCTTACCCAGTGTGGTTTTACCTCCCTCTACAGTGTTTTGAGTTTTCATCCCAGACTTGAAATTTCTCCCTACTGCATCAGGCAAGACCAGTCTCACCTCAGATTGCCTAGATGAACAAACTCAATGCTTAATGCCTTAGAATATAAATTGTTTGCCCACATTTCCAAAGAAGCACTAAAATGGTAACTTTTTTCCAAGTCTGTGTAGATGTTTCAGCACTCATTTTATACTGAGAAAACCCATTTAATAAGACAGTGTTATTCAAATAATATATTTGTAATTGCACACACACCTTCTCAACACAGATCACTGCCTTGCCCAATGCTACTCTTCTAAGCCATTCCAGCAGGAAACACACTTGCAGTACAGGACATGGTGAAACAGTACTGGACATATACAATGCTAGGAGGGGATTTACTGTGAAGATCAGCCAGCTCCTGACAAAGAGGATGCCTGTTACTGCTGTGTTCTGGATTCCCTGCCAAAAGAGGGCATCCTGCAGCTGGGAAAATTAAGGCATCATACATTAAGTTTTCTTCAGCTGTATGACAGCAAAACAAGGTCATTCAGAACAGTAATTAGCTATGTATACTTAGTAAGGAAGTAAGCAAAGGTAGCCAGCTGCCTCACAGATAAGATCCATACCAAGATTATCATTACAGACCGCAAGGTGAACTTCTCAAGGTCCAGAGAGCAGTGCGATGGCTTTAAACTGAGTATATACTTATGAGGCAATTAGATATGTCAATATAAGGCACAAGAAAAATGCAATAAATCATGAGCAAGATCTGTAGCTTACCAAATTACAAGGACAGATCTTGAAGTCCAATTACACTAACACAATTACACAAATTACACTGTAACCTTCAAAGGAAGGGGTCTTCATTGTATTCCAAAAACCTCATTGTGTTTTATTAATAAATTCTGGCAAGACAAAGTTTGAAGTCATACATTTATTTTGCTGGCTAGTTTTAAGACCCCTTTATTCAATGATCTTTTTCTGTCATAATCTCCTTATCTAATTTAAGCAGAGTGCATTCTCTTGCTGTGAGTGTAATTTTCATTTAAGTTGCTATAACTTGTGCACAAAGGAATATGTCAATTCAACTCACCAGCCAATACATTCTTCTGTGCTATAAAAGCGCAAAAAGTAGACTATTTATACATCCCAATATGAGGGTTGTTTTCTATCACTCTTTCTTACAAAAAGGCCAGATGGCATCAAGCCCCACAGAGCACACCTGGGAAAAGTCACAGGAAGCTTTTACACAAATACTATTTTCTTCTTTGTTTCCCAACCTGCAAAGATTGTTTGAGATTAAGGCAACCAGAAACGACTAAGATATCTGAAGGCAGTTCCCTGGCGTTGTCTCCTCCTTATCCCTCTCACTCTATTAGAAGCAAGCACGTATGAACTCTGTGTCTCTCTCTCTCCTGCTCCAATTATATCATTTGTCCTCTACTAACTCTTATCCACCTTAAAAATACTCCTTCTATCCAACACTGTAATTGGAGGGGCTTTAAATAGATAATTTAACCTTGGGAGGATGTTCATTTTCACTGAGCGTATCTCTCCAATCTATGAAACAGACAAACCCTTTCACCTGAGCATGCCATTCTTTAATTGCAACAGCACTGTGAGAGAATTCATTTCAAATAGCTGATCAACCCAGGGGGAGTATGAATGCCCAAATATTTAACAGACAATGATGCCTTTTTACATGAAAACTCAGGGTTGTGAAGATGGTTGTTGCATGATCAACAGCATACCATCACCCAGAGACAATATTTTACATAATAAAAAGAATTCATTTTTAACAAACTATTCCGTAATTAGTGGATGTATCATTTTTTATCTGTCACAGACACAGCAAGTCAGTTTACCAGCTCCCAACCTCTCTCAGAAGAGAGCTATCTCGTTAAAGAGGCATGGAAAGGCTACTGCTATTAGTCCGCTTTGAAATACTCCAACAGTTCAGTATCAACACTGGCTTCATGACTATGAAGCTTGAGCAAACCAGATTTATCCTGAAACTACCCTTACAGAAACTCAGAGTGAAGGCACAGTTGTAATGTCTTCTAGGTCAAAGCAACTCAGCACTGAGGAAAGGCTTCTTTTTTCTGAAATGTAAGGTGGTCTGATAGACAGGTGCATCCAAAAGTAATTCAAGCCATTAAAGGGAAAATAATTTCTCTGGGCAATTACACATCATCTCTTCCTCATTGTCAAGATACTTAATACTCAGCACTGTCAAGCATTAAGACTCCTAAGCATGTCTCCTAGCCCAATAAATAGTGCCCACATAGATACCACAGAGTTCTCACAAGCATCTTGGATCCACTCAAACACACCAATCTTTTGCTCTGCAACATACACATCTTGTCTTCATTACCAAAGAGAGCAATCAGCCAGGCTGATACCTTCATGTGTAACTCCCAGGCCAAGAAGGCTGATGGCATGGCAACGCACCAAGATCCTGAACTGCCCACCAGAAAGGTGCTTCTTTTCCCCAAGAGGCAAAGAGGGGCACAGTATGCTGGCTGCTCCCTTTCTCTGTCTCCCCAGGGATTAAAGCATGAGAAAGCCTTGCTATTTGATACCTAAATCCAGCTGAGCCCAACAGACTGCAGCACAGGGGTTCACTTTCTCCTTTACCACAACAGTGAGTGAAGTCATCCTGGCTTAAGCAGGCTGGTTCAGTCTTGATCATATATACCTGGCCATGCAACTGCACTTCCTGGTGCAGCCAGTTTGAAAGCACCATCAATAACTTCGCTAGCACTAAGCTGAAACAGAGACTAGGAAGGAGAAAGCACAGCCACCTCCTCAGAGGTTCTCATCCAAACATAAATCTTCAGTTATCCAAGCTCCCCCATTAACCAAACCAGAATCCTCAAGAGACACTTGCACAGCTGAGATAATGCAATGAGGAATCTCACAATGTTTCTCTCACCAAAATAATCCACATCACTGAACACAAGGAAACAAACAGATCCCTTCTTCAGTGTTGCCTGTCACTGTAATATTTTAAGAATCACACAAGATAAAGTAACATAAGGAGCCAGGAAAAACTGTGTGTATGGCTATATTGTGATGAACATGGAATCATAGAATCAGTTGGAAGAGACACTTACGATCATCAAGTCCAACTGTTAACCCAGCACTGCCAGGTCACCACTAAACCATGTCCCTAAACACCACGTATTTTAAATGCCTCCAGGGATGGGGACTCCACCACTTCCCTGGGCAGCCTGTTCAAGGGCTTTACAGCCCTTTCTGTGAAGAATGTTTTGCTAATATCCAACCTAAACCTACCCTGGCACAACTTCAGACTGTTTCCTCTTGTCCAAAATATGGTCCAAACTGTCCCATTAAATTTAAATGATTCTTATTCAGAAGAGTCTTTGGACTAAGAAGAATAGGAGTTCAGTTTGCAGTCACAGGTGTGATATGTTCACACTGGCCTTCATCACAAAGACAGGGTATCAGATTCAGCTTTTCTGTAGCTGTCGGATCCAACTCCAGGAACAACAGCTAGAAGAATCCAACCTGGTTCAACATCCTGGAAGTGATGGAAATGCAGACTGTCATCTGAGAAGTTCTAGTTACACGCAAGCCAACTTAAGAAGGTAATTTTAGCATGTTTGACCAGTTTCATCATTTGAAAAATAGCTACAGCTCACTCCATCAGTGCTCTTCTCAGTGATACTGGAACATCAGGAGACATCAAGGTCTTTAGGGGCCAAAAGCCACATAGCGCTTAAAGCCTTTGTTTCTTCAAAGTAGAACACAAACCAGGACACTGGAAACTATCAAGATTCTACAATACGAAGTCCCCCATAATCAGCTGGGGTTAATTTTTTCCCCTCAAAATTATCAGCAGATAATTATCACAATAAATTACATTATGCCTTGGGCAAATCACCTATGATCTGATATATTATACCATGCAACTTCCTTATCATTGTCACATTCAGAATTTTCATGTGTTGCACAGTGAGAATTCTGGACTTCACGAACACTCCTAGCATGGAACAGAAAACAGCTGAACTGAGGAATAAGCAACGAAGGAAAATATAGCTGAAGTTTATGTTAAATACATGCTCAAATTAAACTGGCTTTTAGAACACCAATACGTATTTTACACAGACCCTGTTACCACAGTTTCTATTGTTTTTCAATCTTTTTCTTGAAACATTAAAGAAAATATATAGTTGGTAAAATGGATCATAGACAGGAAAAGGGATCAATCTGCCTGCAAACATGACTGCACAAATAGTTCACTTCTTCATTGGTTTTACTCATTGGAAAAAAAAAAAAAAATTCCGCATGCTTTAGTGTTTGAAAACAAGCAATCACCACTCATTTCCCCTCTATTACACAAACCGTTCAAACTGATGAAGGAACATATGAACAATAAAATATCAATGCCATTGTAGTTTTTCAGCGAAGAAACTGCAATGAAGTATCATTGTCCTCTAGCAGCGTACCCTGTACCAAGTTGTTTGTTCTTGTCAACATTGCAATAAATCACTCACTAGTCAGAGCTCATCAGACATTGCACCCTCACACTCAAGGGGGAAATCTCCACTGAACTAAACAGGGAAAGTTTTCTCCAGACCAAAACCAGTACTTCTACATAATTAATTACTTGCTAGTGCAGCCTTTCTCCATACCACTGCAACTCTGGTGCAAAACTAACAGCTGCTGTCAGTTTCTCATATGCAGACATACAACTCCACTTCAAAGTTTACAAAAAAGCATTAGCTAAACACACTTCAGCCAAAGCAATCACAAGGTCACCTGACTTCAGTATCACCTACCAAAGAAGTTTCCTGCCCTATGAAGTAGACTAATCTGTTCTTCAGACAAGACTATTTTTCTAAAAAAATCTTATTTTGTAATTTTGTCTTTAAGCAGGGATTCAGACACACATTATGAATGCCCAATGTGAAGGCAGTTCTCTAGATCTGCTGAATATTTGTTCTAATCTACCCATCTGCTTCACTAAGAAACCCATTTGGGTATAGAATTGCTACGCTTAATTATTATTATGCTAGGTTCTAAAAGCAGTACTATTCACACATAAATACATATATAGCAACACATACCAAGTTGAATGCAAAACAGCACCTCAGAAATGCTCAACAGACCAGGCAGAGCAGAGGACTGGTCCTAGAGCATCAGAGCATCCTCCTTACTACTAAGTGTGAGATACAAAATATGTGAAAATTCAGTCTCAGTGTCTGGAAGACTTCAACTGCTCAGAAGCAAGGGAAAGAATGACACAAGAGAAAGAATGATGCATAAACCTCAGCTTATGCACTCAGGCACTGGAGATGCCTACTTAAAACCCACATAAGGCCCGGATAGCAAACACTGCATAAGCAAGTAAGTAAGTAAGGGCCCAGTTACACCAGAGAGGATGGGGCAAAGAAAGGAGCCCCCAGTCCATATGGAAGTGTTCACACATATGAGAGGCAAACACCTACAGCAAAGACAATACACTGCTCAGGAAGGCAGCACTTCAGCCCTTGCTGGTTTTTGGTTTTACAGCAAAGAGGATGGCTCAGGAGCCCACATCACAAAGAACGCCAGAATAACTACAAAGGCCACTGCCCAGTGGAACAATTCATCAGTGGAAGACAGTCAAGACGAAAGAGCAAAGGAATGGCAAAGCAGCTTTCTAAAGGTATTGATAGCACTGAATAAGAGCCATTTCTTCAGCCCAAACTCTTTTTGGGAAAGGCTACAGATATTGAAACCAATTTAACAGCATATAATCCTTACAGGCTGGCACAAAGAGGTCTGGAGCTCTTGTGTGTGTACACACACACACACACACACACACAACACCACAGCACTGGCTCCTTCACAGCCAGCTTGGCACTACTAAAGTGTCATTCCAGAAGGTAGGGCTGCAGAGTCACATAATAAAATGCAAACAGGTAAGCAAGCCTCCCATATAGCACGTGTGAGGGCAGCAAGGGCTTAAGCAGTGAAACAAATTGAGCTTTCCTCACTTTACTTGTAAGAATGAGAGCCAGCAGAGAGGTCAAATTTTTGTTGGTGCTGCTTGTATCGATCAGAGCAGAAGTCACTGAAAGGCACCAAGGGAAGCACTGAACAATTCATCAGCTTTCCAGGGCAGACAGGACAGTGCTACTGGCTTTGATCCTTTATTTGAGTTCAGTATCATATGTCCCAGACAGTTGGCAAGAACAGAAATCATGTTCACCAAAATTATGTATTTTATTTCCAGCTCATCAAGAAAGAATACTCTCAGTAAGATCCATGTGCTTCAACATTATATCCAAGCAATACAACCAAACATAGCAAGCTCCAAGATGGCCTCTGTTTCACAAATAGAAGTAAATAGGCAAATCAAACTGCATGCTCTATCATACTCAGCACATGTAGTTCAGAAACATCCAGTTTCGCAAAGAAAGCAAGCACTGCTTTATTAGAGTGGGTGCTCATATTCTCAGTTGAACAGAAAGCACAACTGTCAGGTAAATTAAAAACTGAAGATCAGAACAGAATTATTTAGCAAGTGAATTTGTTACTAATAGAGTGCAAATGAGACAAGCTAGAGTTGTTACTCATTGACAGCACACATCTTACAAGCCTTGTCTGGCTCTGCAGACACAGTCGGCACCCCAAATGCCTGAAGATGCCTCCCAAATAGAGGCAAATACGGGAATGCAATCTGAAACTACAGAAATGAAGAGTTATCGATACAGAAACCAATTAAAACTGTAAAGCATGAAGGTGTAATCAAGACTACTGTGAAACAGTAAGACTCCTCACATGCAATAAAAAAAACTTCTTCCTATGTTGGTTTTCACCTTGAAAGCTAATTGTTGAAAGAGAAAAGGTAACACTGCTTAGTAACATGAACTAGAGAATGCAGTACAGGTAAATAGTGTTGGACATGAGGTATTAGTTACCTTTTTGACAGACAGTCTGTTTGTGCTGTAACATATCATTCCTCACATTCAACTATGACTTGGGATTCACTTACAATAGATGTGGCTTGTCCACATGCTAGTGACTTTTACCTTACATTCTTGGATCACCAGATCTGCTCATATGAGCAAGCAAACACAGCTTGCGCCTGGGCACATAAACATAAATTCCTGTATGGCTTTAAAGTGATTAGTTAAAAACAAATGGTTTGCTGTTTTGATATCAAATTCAAGAAACTCACATGCATGTTTTAAACTGCCTTCAAGGATTAATGAAATGTGCTTTTTATCAGTGTCATCTAGCTACTAATTTTGTTTTGTTCCTACAAAATGCTGCTTTAGCAGTTTACTTAAGGGAACGCACTCTTGCTTCGATTACCAGAACAACCAGATCTGTCTCTTTTTGCCCATGGTTTGCCCTTTTCCTTGATTAACATATCTGAATCAAAGCAGATGCATGCATAAAAGAAATTAAGAGAAAAGTGAACCCAAGAGATTAAGGTAGCAGGTAGCTCATAATACTCAGGAACTTCAAAAGAAAGTTAAACCAGGGATGAGATTTAGACCATCCAAACAGTTTTTGTATTTGGAATTAAGAACTTCAGGAATTCTCAAATCTTTCTGAAGTTTTAAGCATTGGGCGAGATTACAGCAACCCAGAGAATCACCTGAGAAAACTCCCAGCATTCATTTTTCCCACGGACTCAGTTTCACCTTGCACAATTTGAAACAATATGCAGAAGACTAGAAATGCTCATATGGACACAGGCCCAACATTCCTAGATGCTGAACCTCACTCTGAAGAGGTAGAGCAAACACCTTACCAAAAGCTTCCAAGATAGTCTACCCTTTCTGAAAATGCTGTTTCTTTAGACACAAACTATTTCTTCCAACTGGATACCTACATCAGTGACAGGAAGCCTTGCCAGTGAAAACTGAACCCTCACAAACTTTATAAACACAGAGGGTAACGATGACACAGTAACACGCGCATCACTGTCCATTGGGCAGCCTGTATTGCAAACTAAAGAGGGTAATTTTTTGCACCCTGTGATCAACTTGCCAGAGCAGCAATGCCAACAGATCTTATTTTGGACACTTCATCAGAGCATTACTTCAGGTATTTGCTCTAATATTATGTTATAGTTCACTATTGCCCTATCTGGAAAGAACAAACATTGCTTCCATCTGAATTCCATGTTGTATTTGACCCAGGTTAATTGCTATTGCTGGCAATCTGCTAGCTATGTGGTAAAAGCCAGTTGACTACATGACAACAGCTTCTTACACAAATTGGTGTGGTACAGAAATATCCAAGCCAAGGACTGAATGCACAGAGATCCAGACACTGCTTTTTCCACTGGAAGTCATCCCTGCAGGACATTGCCCAAATGTGCCAGGGGAAGCCTGTGCCACCCTGCCAGCGCAGGACTCCTGGATCAACATCATTCACCACAAACCCCAGGTATATGCTTCTCCTCAAGATGCTTTTAAACTACATCTAACTGCCAAGTATTCTTGACTATATTTATTTCTCAGTGATGATTTAACAGAAATGCTTATTTTAAAAATCCTATTTGTCATTTTGTTAGGTACACTGAAAAATAAGTCCATTCCTACATATGCAAAAATTAGGAATTAATGAAGTCTGGCAATTATCTTGATGTAAAGAACCAAGTGACTTCGTTGAACATACAGAGGTTTACTAAAAAAAGAAATCCTGCTCTAGTAGTTAAAAAACAAACAAAATTGCTTCTTATTGATTTTAATTTAGGTTGAAACACTAGCTGTCTCTCCAACAAAGCCAGAAATGGCAACAACTATAAATGAGTACAAGATGTGATAAGACAGACAGAATCTTAAGCAATCTAGTATAGGGATGACCTCTACTTTAGACAGTAGTTAAAATATGGTATCATACATATGGATCAATAAATAAGTTTGCATTTGTCTCCGATCCAAAAGCTGGAAAGCTATGGGTCTTTTTTTTTTTTTACTTACTCTAAAATGTTGTCCAATTAAGCTCTGCTTTTTTTTCTTCTTACAGATCCTCTAGATTCTAATTTACAAATAAAATCAAGAGAAGCAATTAAATGTTAAGTACTATCAGCATGTTTCCCCAAGTGAGGCACATGTGCAACAGAATAGAAGTAGTCCAATCTTGATACAGAAGACCAGGTTACAAATTGAAATACATTTATATTACCATTACTTGCAGGCTTCACGCTCTGGCAAGTAATAACATTGGGCATCACGCTCCCCTTCCGTGCACAGCAGAGGCTCTTTGACCACAAGTGTAACATAGGCTTGAGCAGCTGGAGATACACTTTACTCCTTCAGTTTCCAGAGCAAGCATGGACACAGAGCAGGGACAACCAAGGGGTTAGTGTGCACAGTAAGAATACATATAGCACATACCACCGGAAGGGACTTTGTGATGGTCATCTAGTCCATCACTTAAAAGGCTAGTTAAAACCTTCCTGGCAGACTGCCTAGTCACTCCTCTCTGCTCTCCAGGCAGCAGGCACTGCCAGAGCCTTCCTGGCTCATACTGCATTCTGTCCTCCTGAAGCACATGAGAAATATCAGTATCAATCAAGCACGATTAAGTTTATGATCCTTTCAGCATGCCAGACCTTGATCCAGTATTACCTAGATCTGGTCTGCTCAGTGGTTTCTGGTGAAGGCTTTCATATTTGGAAGATTGGACTCCCTCTCTACTTCAGACATAAGGAATTCTCCACCTTCTCATCTACCTTCACAGACATCAATCTCTTCCCAGAGTAATACTACATGGGACAGAATAAATTGGTTTTCCTCATTTGACACACAGTGTAGGTTTGCTCAAAACAAACACAATCAAAGTGGAAAGCTAAATGCATCCAGGGGATGCCAGCCTAATGGAAACTGGGCCACAGTAACAAAGCAGATCTTGTAAATTCTTGCAACTAGCTGAATATCCAGTCCCCCCACCCTCAGCCAGCAGCAGCAGAAAAAGAGGACAGTACAAGAAACACTAACAAAAACAGCAAAATGAGTAATAGTAACAGGGTGAGGGAAGAACAAACACAACACAAACCAAAACAACCCACACAAACACACCACTCCTAAGATATCTATAGCCTGCTTGGAGTTTCATTCAAATCGTAATCCTCACTCCAAGTTTCTGATAAAGTTCAAATGTTCACCACATCAGTATTACCACACAAGGATGGTAACTGTCAGAAGGTTACAGTCATGTTCTGAAGCTGTGTGAAGCTTTCCATTTACAATGCTTAACAAAAGTCAAACCCTAAAATGGCCATTTTAGATCACTCCACAACAGGCACCTGGAGCATTATAGGATACACTGACTGCTACTCCCTTAAAAACTGTGGAGTTACAAAAGGAAGGAAACAAAACCAGAATAAATGATGCATCTAAGACACTGAGATCAAAGGCCTTCAGTCAAAGAGGCTTTTATTTCTATTGCTAAAATTGCAATTAGGACAGTATTCAACTCACATTTAATATATATATATATTCAAAGCATTTACCTTAATAAAGTTAAAAAAACCCAAAGAATTTGTGATCCAGGCCACAACTACTGAACAGCAGATTATTCTGTTCAGCACTGACTCCAATAATGATCTAGAAGTCATACTAAGCAAACAATCAACATGAGCTTTCTTGCTGTGGCAGAAAAATAGGCCACTGAAAATCCCTGGACAAACAAAAAGGGCAATAGCATCACACAAATACACTATGAATAAGACCAGTGTTCAGTTCTAGTGTACGCCTTTCTAAAAATAAAAAGGAGAAAAAAAAAGGAGAAAAGGCATAAAAAGATTGCTACAAAAATTATTTAAGGACTGGATAAAATCTGATAGCAAAGGGCTTGTGAGCTCAAGTCACTGAGTTAATCAGGACACTGTGGTGTGTTTTTATTGTAATGTGTAAGTACTTTCATAGTAACAAAGTATCAGAGAGCTCTTTAGTAGAGAAAAGTGAAACAGATAAAAGACAGTTGGCTGTATGTTTGCAGTTTGAGCTTCACAGCTACAGTAACTCAAACAACCACTTCTTTTGGTGGATTATTTATTTTGGTAACTATTCAAGGAAAAGAAGTTCTCACTTCAAAATGGACATCAAATAAATAATTGATTTTAAAATAACAACTGACAGCTGTTGACAGAATACCTCACAAATACCTCTGCAACAGCCACATCTTTGGTCAAAAAAAAAAAAAAAAAAAAAAAAAAAAAAAAAAAAAAAAAAAAAATAGGTACAACAACACAGAACAATTCCAGGGACTGATACACATGACAAGTATCCTCTAAAACTCTAGAATTGTAATGGAAGGACTGGACACCCCTATGTGCTTCACAGCAAGCAGACTTGTACAAAGATGTGGGGGTTTGCAGTGCACCACAGGGTAAAAGAAAAACTCTCCAAGAAGCACAGAGAGAGTATAAAAACAGTGTACCTTTGACAAAAAGCCTGCCTATGGAAATATTGGAAAGAACACGCACAGCTGTCTTTCAGAATAATGCCATGGTGAGGGTTATGGTGCAAATCCTCACCTGATGAAAGCTACCACAGAAACAGCAGCATCATGCTATGACAATTTGCAGCAGCTGAGGACTTGCCATTATGCCAAGATAAAAACATTACAAACTTGCACATTTTATGCCCCAGGTTTACAAAGATAACAATGAATTATTTCACAGTAAACACAAGAGAAGCATTTTACAATGAATAAACAATGTAGTAAGAAACAATTTAAGAAGTCACAGTTTCTGAAACTGCTGTCACTGAGCCCATACTTTTAACACTTCCTTAAATAGCTAAAACTGCACAAAGGTGTTGCTTTGGAACACAAACAGTTATACAGAAGCCATATAATCTGATGCAAAACCCTTGGGCAAAGAAGGAAAAATAAACAACTAATTTTAGAACCTCCATTAGCAATTCTCACCAATTAGAATATGATGCAACTACTGTCAACAGGCAAATTTTAGTTGCATTTAAGCATAGATTTAAATACAAAAATACACATTAATAGTATGAAAACTAGTTAAAAGTTGCATGGAGGCCAACAAGAATAAACATTCAACTGGTTCTCTCTACCTACCTACTAAGTGGATGCAACATTTAAGAGTCGTGTTGCACAAACCCCCATTTCTACTTTAACTGCAGTAAATCTATACCATAATCTCCACAAGTCTGAAAGCACCTTAGCAATCTAAATACCAATGAAAGTATTGAAAATTTAATCCCTAAACTCACTTGTGATAGCAATGTAATCTGTACTTAATTATTTCAAAGCTTCTAGGTAGCTAATGGACTTACTTATTTTGAGATGTGTATCAGTAACTTCACTACCTCCTAAAATACAAGTTCTTTTAAAATCGGGGAGGGAGGTTATAACAGGATAGCATTTCTAAGAACACCAAACTGATAAAAAGGCAGATGCTTGTCCTCAGTGACTCAGGGGTTACTTCACGGACATCCTTGTTTTAAAGAAATGGAACGAGGTCCAAAGAAAGTAACTGGTTTACTGTTGAGGATCACCAAGGGTCAGGACAGAACTGTTTCTATTTACCTCTCCAGTAGAAAAATGGCATTGGCATGAGTAAGTATATATTCATACCCTGCTTACTCATTGTTCACCGCTTGTTACAGTGAAGTCCTCTTCCATCCCAGGACAGCTAACACTGCTTTTCAACCAGTCCAACAAACTGACAAAGTAACTCTGGGTCTAAGGCTTCAGAACGCTAAAAAACAGTAATCCGAATTGTAGATGATTTTATAAGGAGTAAGGAAAGAGCAAAGCACTGCTTTAATCAAAGCAAGTATTATAGCAAATTTTTGTCTCTTACAAGCTTCCTGCACAGACAGAAGATGAAAAGAGTGAAGTGTGGGAAAACAACTGTCCTCTCTGCCTGCAAGGAGTTATCAGATAGCTTTCCTCTACTGTCAGCAGAATAAACTGACTCCCAACAGAAAAACTTTAATGGCACTCTGTCAGGGAGACAGGCACATTTTATTTCAAAGAACAACAAAATAGCTGCCACAAGACCAAATAACTTCCCACATCTAGCTCCTAAATACCAATGTAGCTCTTCCAAGACTCAAGGTCTCATTTATTACGTATCTACAAAGCAGAGAAAAGGAATTTTCAAAGCAGCTTTCCTAAACTAAGCATCCAAGTCTCAAAACACCTAGATTTTCTTCAGAAAGGCCTCCATGCTATGAATGCAAAGTCCCTCAAAGCAGGCAATGGCACAGGGTAAACATATTCAGGCATCACTACAGCATTTATGCATAGAAAAACTGCAACACCCATGTCAGTTAAGATTTTGTGTCAGTACTGTTGGCAGGAGCACGATGCGGTCAAGTTTTAAGTTCTAGAAAATGGTTCATCATTATTCAAATGAATTGATAATTAAGAACACTAGTATTTCAACTCCCAAGCAAACTTAAAGATGCATAATAAAACCACATTAAAAAAAAGCCATGTACTAAGTGATTTCACTTTAACCATATTTCACTTGAAGACTAATTCAAATTGCCATCAGGTGAACCCATTCAGTGCAATAAAAACATATCTTACAACGACTGCACAAACTTCTTAGTTTCCTTACTGCCTTGTGTCCTCCCTCCTCCTCCAGTCAGCTGGGGAGGTTATTCACCACCCCTGTTTCCTTCAGTTTCTCATTAATACTGCTAGCAGTCAGAGAAAAAGAAAAAAGAAACAAAAATTAAAGAACAGCAGCAATACCCATGGAGTATCGTAGTCATGCTTGTAATCTGCACACTCAGTCATCTATTCACTTCCTGGGTGGGAAAAGGCATAAACCAGGAATCCACTCTGTCCTGGCAGCTGTGCTTCAACAAGACAACTGTTCATTGAAAAGCAAGCATTTGAAGACATGACCAGTCTGATTCACTTAAGAATACACCTATCCTCATTTAAGTGGGAGCAAGATCACTTCAGAGAGCTGTACCACATGTTAGCAGCATTAAAAGAAAGAAGCCACTATAACTTGCCCCAAGGCAAATAATATGGATGAATATCTGTAGCCTAGAAAAACTGATAACACTATCATCAGAACTACCATTCAGTAATGGAAAAATTAACAGCAACCAAGAACCATTTTTCTCTGTTTTTTTTTTTTTTTTCCCTTTACAGGTTTATTAACACACAAATGTAAAAAATAGTTGCTTTCATCAAAAGTTATTCTCTAGTTGGGCACCTCCAGTTAACCATGTCTCAGGTTCCTTAGTTTCCTGTGAAAGTGTGCATTAATTTACATCTTCCTACTCAGCTTTGCTCCCAACCTCTGAATGACTCTACAGAGCTGATATAGGCCAGCTCTTCCTGGGAATTAACTCTGGCAATTGATGAAGGCACATTCCCATCAACATGGTATAAGATGATACAGGTCCACAATTTTTTAACTGGAAGAAACATTGACGGGAGTTTACCTCATGAAGGGAAATATTTGTAAAGATATTTAAGCACCTAAAGCAGCATGCAGTCCCCAGAAAGGATATATAAAATCATAAATTAACCCATTTGGGACATATTTGCATCCTCAGAAGACTCCGTATCTTCTTTTATGAACATTTGTCTGATTAGATTCCACTTCCTAAAATACTAAAAAACTGTTGTTCAGAATTAAGCTTTATTTATATTTATGTGCCATGCTACTTAATTACATTTTTGTCATCATACAGGAGTAACTCTGATCTTGAAAAATGCAAGCACGGTAACTTGGGCAAACAGAAATTAGTCTCATTTTTTCATAATTTCTCAGATTAAAGTTATATATTAGCTAAAATACAGTGTTATTACTATACCCTTAGGCTTCAGAGCACATCGTGCCACATATTCATTTGGCTGCTAAAGAGCAGCAACCAAATGATTAGCATTTTTTCCAAGGACAGTTGAGATTAATAGTTTGAAGTAATTTCTTTCATTTAACCATGAAACTCGAACATAGAAATTAGAGTCAACGTTAATAACATTTTATTTCAGAAAACTCTTAAGTATGTTTGTCCTTGAGCACTGATCATAAGCTGGATAGAGTCCTCCCTGCTATCTGTCTTTTCTGTAATTGGAAGCAAACCCCAACTATTAAACTTGCACAACTTGATAACAGTACAGCTTCAACTGAGTGCACATACATAACTTCAGACAACTCTTGTCCCTGCAAAGACCCAAAAACTAGGAGCGAAACAATCATTCTACTGAAAACAGTAAGTGGGTTTTGGTGAGTTTTTTAAGGTATCAAGCAGGATGTATCTGATCAGCAGAGGTTTCCAGTGTGGATACAAGGGGGACAGCTGAAAAACATGACATCTCTGTGCTAGACTCAGACATTCTTCACAGATCTGACCAAGACATCCATTTTCTGAACAGGATCAAAAAACCTCTCATCCCCATTTCCTAGACAAAAAAGGAGAAAAGATAGGGGATGAGAGAGCAGTATTAAAAATCCTAACTCGCGCACAGAGGCAAAAATCTTCCTCATTCTTCCAAGCAGAGCAACACCCCCAGCCTAAGTACAGGCTTTGTAGACTCCTCCATATGAGGAAGCTCCAGTTACCCTCAAATCATGTTCCTTCCTTTTTTTGGGTGTACTGAAATGCCTTCTTTCTGTGATGCCTCCTCCTCCCTCTCCAACTTAAGAATCCTCTTACTCTTGCTGCTAGTGCACACAGCTCCCGTGACTACTTGAAGACTTTTGAAAGCCATGTCCAGGCTCTGTTAATCACAAATCAGCTCCTGTAAACCTGCTAACAGATAGCAAAGTTCTCTCTCGAGTTTTCCCCCCAGAAGCATACCAGCAAGCTCAGCTCTTACAGCCTGGAAAGGCTCACTTGACATTCTTTATCTTCAAGGACTTCATCAGCAACTTCCCATAACATAAAGCATATTTTTAAAAGGCATTGAAAATAAGGGATAATTAAAATGTAAGAAGTGTCATCTTCATAAGAGCCACAGGACTAAATAAAGTCTTGGAGGGCCCTCTCCTGTACATTCTGTATTTCTCTATGTGCACAATGCACCTTCCTCTGTAAAATCTTTAATGAACTAAGCCAGTCTTCTCTGTACCTTCAAAAATATATGAAGTAACATGATTAGTTCATAGGGAAGAGCTCCTAGCATATTTTTTCCTCCAAGCAGAAGACAGTTACATGCAAAATTAACTCTCAAGTCAGAACTATAAAGACTCAAAATCCAACACTCATTTACAAGCAGTTACCAGGTCAGCAACAATTTGATCCATTACCAAAGAGCTAATCTAGACTCAGGAAAATTACTTTCATTTATGCATCCAGCCTAAGAGAATGCTAACAATTGTCACTCCTTTGATGACAGGATAGTCACAGCAACAGCTAGATGCTGCACAAACGTATGTTTTTTTTCTGCAAAGGAAGAAGTACATATTTGTGCAAAAAGTATTCATCCTCTCTTGGCAAAGCACTGCGAAACTACATAGTAAGGATAGCGCACTAATGTTAATATTTATGCCTTACTGATTTTTGGTACTGTGAATTTAGATTAATGAGCAAACAGACCCCATGGAAACAACCTCTCTTACCTTGTCTAAGTTTGATTTATTAAGCAATGCAATTACCAGTGACAAGCCCACAGAGAAATGCACTAAACGTAGCACTTCAGAAAGAGCAAAACCCTACCCACATATTTTTTGTGCAAGAATGACTCCTTTCTCTTATTGCAACCAAAGGAACAGCAACAAAAATACCTACTTAAACAGTGAAAACCTACTACAATCATCCTAACAAAGGAATGCTGCAAAGACTTATTTTCTACATGGTTCACTTATTGTTGCTGAACAAAGAAAAAATAGCCTTTATGTTTCTTCACAAAGTAAAGCGATTTGCAGGGGAGAAAATAAATAGTGACCTCTCTTTCGCTTAAAGAGAGCTAGATATGAAGCAAAAGGAAGAAAGACGCTTGTAAATTGACACATAAAATAACAAATACTTTAATTCTCTAATCCCCTCTAGAAAATGCTATGAAAAGGTACTGCAACATATGTGGTAGATACTAAATGGTTAATATCTGGCTGGGATTCCCCGCCAACACAAATTCCAATGATTTGCCATTGGATGTTGTCAGCACCAATGTCCTGTTATAGACCACTGAGATCCTCCCCGCAGCTTTCCTGCCTCGGGCATCTCTGAAGTACCAGATCAGAGTGTGGAGCTCCCCATTTATCACGATGTTTCGCTTACCACCCTCCTGCATGCGCGCACACACACAGATATTACTGCTTTCCAGGATAAGGCATAAAAGAGTAAGTCAGTCACTGAGGTCTAACATGGTAGCTCTGTTTGAAAACTAAATGCATAAAAGCCTTCTGGAAAATAGTTTGCTTTCCAAGCAAATCTTCAGCAGTGAACAGCCCTGAAACATTTCTAAGTATTACACAGCTGATTTACAGCTTCGAGCATTAGAGACTTTACCTACACAGAGCAAACGTCCATAGACCTACTACTCTCCGCTTGCATTTGTCTTCATATTCAAACCATAATACAAATATCTGGTTCTAACACCACTGACCTAAATCAGCAAGTCATACAATACTGTCATATCAAACCTACATCATAGCTTGTTTTCCTGAAGCGTTCCTGAAGCCTGCCTTCTAGATGTAATTACTGCACAATATATACCAGAACCAGAGAGAAAGGCTTCACTCTGAGAGCTGAATTGAGAAGAAATCAATACAAAGATGATAAATGTTTCTTCACAAGCTGGAGAGGTATTAACCCTCTCTCCAACTTTTCTTTTTGCTTCATATTATTTTACCATGCAAGAAGCTGCTGGAAGGACCAGGATATTATGGCTCTATCTGCTTATTTCTGCATTTGGAATTAAGAAAAAAAAGTGTATTTCAGAAAAAACAAAACAATCAAAACCACAACACAAATTCTGGAAGCTTTAGAGGGACTTACACAATATTTACTTATTTTCACACTTGCGCACCTGGACATAGCCAATGACCTAGTCTGCATCGGGAGTCCACAGAAGTGGTAGAAGGAGTCACGGGGTAAGGACTTCACCGGGAGGTGGGGGAAGGGGCTCGCCCTACCTAAGCCCCATCACATCACACCGACCCCACCGCATGGCTCCCCACAGCCCATCACCACCAGGAGGGGGGAAAGGCCAGGAAAAAAGTAAATGAGTAAACCACTCTTGGGGCGTACGGGGGTGCTAAGCCGTTCTCGGCCCTTCAGCCGCTGATGCGGTGGGAGGAACTGCAATACAAAAAGGGCCCGGCTGAGCTTCGGAGCTGGCTCAGCGGGGGCTGCGCGCAGGCGGGGCCGCGCTGCGCGCCGGCGGAGGGGGTGGGCGCGCGGCCCCGCGGGGGCGCCGGCGGAGCGACAGCGCCCCTGGTGGGCGGCCGCGGGCACTGCGGAGGCGGCGGGTGCCGGAGCCCCGCACAGGCGCTGAAGTTCCCCCGAGCCGGGGGCGCTGCCGGGGTGTGTGGGGGACACAAGGGGTCCCACCGCCGGGCGTGGAGCGGGGCGAGCGCCCACCCGGCCCTGTTATACGCGGCCCCTGCATTTCAGGGGTAGACGAGGAGCGATGCACGAGCACAAGCCGTGGGGCGCGAAGGGGGGGCGGAAAACACGGTGGGCGCCGGGTGCCCGCAGAAACACCTCTTCCCACGGGTATGGGGTGGTGGGTGCACAGATCCACTCCCAGGTGTGTGACAGACGCGCTGTCCCGCATCCCACCACCACCACCCTCCCACCCCCCCACTCCCAGCCCTGCCAAGGTCAGCCGCCGGCGCGGAGAGGCACCCACCGCGGACACGAGTGGAGCGCAGAGGCCAGAGACCCGCGCAGAACTAAGTTTTTGGAGGGGAACGGGAGGTTGCAAAAAAGGGATCGAAGCGGGGAGTCATGCTCCTTTCGGGGCGGCTGGCGGCAGTCCCGCAGCACAAAGGAATCTCCCCCCCCCGGCAGCCCCGCGACAGAAGGGCAACGCGCAAGGACCCCCTCCGCCCGCTGCACGCCGTCGGGGGCTGCAATGCACCGGAGAGACAGGATACCGCGCCGCGAGCGCGGAGCCCAGCCCGTGCACCGCGCACGGCCCCACTCGCGGGCAGCGCTGCCCGCAGCCAGGAGGGTGTTGCAGCGCCGGGGGAAACCCAGCGCTGGGGCCACCCGTTCAGAGAGGGCCCCGCGGTCCCCGGCACATTCTCCGCACTGGCTCAGTGCCCCGCCGGCACGCCGTGGGGGTCACGAACACGTGTGGCGGAGGCAGCGGGAAGCCCCCGAAAGCCGCGCTCACTCACCGGGGAAGCACACCACATCATGGAGCACGGAGCTGGTGATTTTCAAGAAAAAGATCCACCAACACGGTTGCAGTAGCCTCCGCATGTCGAAAGCCGCACATCGAAAGGGGAGAGGGGGTGAAATAATAAACGCACAAGAAAAAAAAAAAAAAAAAGGGGGGGGGGTGGGTGTGGGGGGAGGATTGTAAAAAAAGAAGAGTATGAGGATTTGAAATCTCCAGAATCTTAATTTA
>JANHGN010025748.1:49935-67090 GCA_024605025.1 Megaceryle maxima | reverse complement strand
AAGAAGCCGTATATAAGCATAGTGCTGCAGCCTGAATCACTGTTACTGTCGTTTTTTAATATGAGGTTAGGCACTTATCATTTATAAGGTATGGTTGATGTTTGGCGCCTCGTCAAGGCAGACAGACTAGGTGAGCGCTCACAATCTCCTGCAGCCATCCTTCCTCTTTTTCCTTTTACTAAAAGGTGCTTAACTGTGAAATGATTGTTGATCTTGCACATCATGGCTTTTTTTTTTTTTTTTTTTTACTCCTCCTTCTCTAAAAGTATCTCTAAAAGCCTTTCTGCTCAAAAAACACTTTTGCCACTGTACTTAATGCCGCTGTGGCCACTTTAGCACAGTCTCCAGCTATGTAGCCAGGTCAGACAAAGAGGTTTTGTTAATAGTGGACTTTTTTCCTCCTCCTAGAAGTAAATTTTTGCCTCCCTTCTGTCCAAAATTAGCCAGGTTAAGCTGAGTAAAGCTGTGTTCTTCTGACACAGTTGTATCTATTTTCATACTAGGCTTCACTAGCATAACTATTTCTGTGTGATTTTATGGCTCCTTTACCCACACTATTTGTGGTAGTTGCTGTGCCAGCACAGTTCTCTAGTGAAGGCACAGGACAGCTATAGCACTGAGACTGGGTAAATTAAGGGTTTCTCAACTGGTTTAGGTCACTCCTTGACAGTGAGGTTATAGTAGCTACTGTGGTTGAAATCTAATGTTGTTTCTATAAGCAGACCCACACATTCTGGCTGCCCGAGGCATTAGCCAAGTTTTGGAGGGCCTATCAGTCTTCACTTGTAGACTTTCACTGTGTCATAACCAAGTTTTCTCATTTTATCCTTTTGTCCAGATTTGATGGATCATACTTTTTGTTTATTTCCCATGTAGAGAGTTCTGTTTTTATACATGAGTAGCAAACATACATAAACACAAATAAGTGTAATAAGAAACAATATATATCTCCATCTCCTGAGAAGAAAAATGAGACCCCTTCCTCATCATCCCAAAATACTTTTAACCACTCCCTGACTTGTTTGATCCAGGAGGTAAGATGAGATGGACTAAAATCCAAGTTATGACTGTTTGCCACTAGGCTACTAAGGCATCCCACTACTTTTTCTTCAAGGATTCCAAATAACTCATTGTTATACACTTAGATATTATTGTTCTGTCCTTAAGTTGTTTCAGGTTTTCACATAAGTCATGGAATAAAGCTGAAGGCATCGTGACCCAGACTAAGTAGTAGCATGAGTCTGCAGCATCTGTGCTGGATTTGTGTTGGAAGGTCCTTTCACTTTTTGCTCATAACTAATTACAGACACTGGAGTGTGATCTTTCCTGCTGCTCCATTTCACAAAGCTTGTGCTGTAAGGGGCAGTCGCCTGTGTAATTGCAGAGGGAAGAGACCGCCAGAGGTGCAGCTCCCTCACTCATCCTTACCATTAGGTGACCAGTAAGTGAGAGAGAAAGAGGAAAGAAGGGGTGGGAGGTCAATGTCTGAAGAGTTTTGGCTGGCATTAAATATGATGGTTTGGTGGGTTTTTTTTCCGTTTGCCTTGTGTATTCAAGATTTGACCCTATCTCACTGACCTCACCAATATCGGGACCAGACCCTTAAATAAATTTGTTTTGGCAGATCAGAATCTCTAAATAGATTTTGCTCATCATTAGCAAGGAAAAGTTCTGGGGTCCCCAGTTCAAGAGAGACAGGGAGCTACTGGAGATAGTCCAACAGACTGATACAAAGATAACGAGGAGACTGGACCATCTCTCTTACTAGGAAAGGCTGAGAGATCTGTGGCTGGAGAAGTCTGAGAAGGAATCTTGTCAATGCTTATAAGTATCTAAAGGGTTGGGGTCAAGAGGATGGGGCCAGACTCTTTAGCAGTGCCCAGCAACAGGACAAGGGCCAACAGGCACAAACTGGAAGCCAGGAGGTTCTATCTGAACATAAGGAAAAAACTTCTTTCCTGTGAGGGTGGCAGAGCCCTGGAACAGGCTGCCCAGAGAGGTTGTGGAGTCGTCTCCTCTGGAGAGATTCCAAACACGCCTGGACATGATATTGTGCAGCTGGTTCTGGGTGACCCTGCTGGAGCAGGGGGGTTGAACCAGATGATATCCAGAGGTTCCTCCCAACCCCTACCCTTCTGTGATTGTGAAATTGCTGTTTTGTTGTACTGACATGCAGCATAAATTTCTACCACTTCTACTTAAGGGATGAGTGGATGTGCATTATGTAGTTTGGAAAGAGTAGGTTCTTGAGTCAGCTATACTGGTACAACTTAGGGGACAATCCAGGTCTGGGAGCAGTTTCTGAGAGCAGGGAGTGCTAAAGCTGCATCATTCTCTGAGATGTGTACCTGAGCTGTACAATATATTTTGTTAAATGAGCTTTGCCACACTGGTAGTTTTAAGCTATACTGGGAAGGACTGTACCAGTGCTGTAACCAAAATGAAGTATTGCCCAAGGAAATTAAAGAGTATGCCTTGGATTATATCCTTGGTAGCATTATTTGTATGCAAAGCTGATTTTGTTCCCAGTGCATTGTGCTCTGTGCTCAGTTTTTAATGTCAGGAAAGTAGAATTGTGTAATATAAACCTTGAGGTCTCAGGCTTTGAAATTACAATAAAGGTAGCATATCCCTGACTAATGTGTGCTGTTACTGTACAAACATCGGCTTCCTGGCTTGCCCCCTGTGAAAGGCTTGTCCTTTTGGTCTGCAAGAAATTCATACTGGGAGGACAAATCCCAGAACGAGTCTTTCTTACCAAACTGGCTTTAAGACCTGAAGCACTGACATCTCTTAACCAAGACCTTCCCAGTGTAATCATACCCATGAAATTTTACTTAACAAGGGCTTCTGGTGTTGGCTGTTCCTTTGTGCTCTCTGGTAGACTGGCTTGGATCTCATTCTTGCACAGAGCAATTTCATGCCTCTTGCCAGCTCTGTGACCTCCTGGGTCAGCTTGTGAGCCTGATCTACAATCCATTAACCGGATGCATCTGCTGCATGCAGTGGGAGAGAGGCCACACTACTGTGTTAAAGTTGGGAGATCTTTCCAGGTCTTCTCTCAAACCCTGTTTTACCATAAGGCTTTTTTTCTAGCTGCAGTTGAATGTTATCACCATCTTTATCATTTCATTTGACATATGTGGTCCTGAATTAGGAGATAAGAAACCTGAGAGAATTGTCAGAGCAAAAGGTCTGGATCTAAGAATAGGAGGTCAGAGCACCAGGTCTGACAAGCTGAGGAAACATTCATTTGTAGATTTAATCAGACTTCTGACTTTTTAGTGTTTGTTTGGACAGGGAACTGATGTGGGTAATAGTGAATTTGAAGATAATAGTTTTAAATAGTGACCTATCAAGTCCCTTCTATCTTTAATACTTTTTTAATATCTTTAAGATAACTTCAGTTTAAAAAAAAGTTAAACTTTTTTTTTTCTCTAATAGTGATTTGTCTGATGGGTAAGAAAGGTGGGTTGTAGTTTTTTGAAGCCTGTAATTTTCTGTTTAATACATATCATGAAGCCAAGAGCATTCAGGCTCTTTATCACTTGAAGCATTGAAGCATAGGCTCAAGTCTTAAACCTACAAATGGATTTTCTGATTCAAGTAAGATGTACACCTTACTGGAATTCCTTGAGTCAGGGATAAGATTCTCTAAACTTTGGATTAAAGGGAAAACAGGAACTGCTTCTTCAGATGTGCAGCTTCTATCAGGAGTCAAGATGTGTGTTAACCACTTGAGAATCTTACTGTGACTAGAAAGCTGTGTCATTGTTTGCATATATTGCTCCAGTGGCATGGAATAGAATAAATACCCATTATGTTTTTACTGCTATTCAGTCTGATTATATTTACCTGCAGCTACAATTAAGTGATTTAATGTTCCTTGCAAGGTTTAGGTCTCTTTTGATACAACATTTGTAGCTGTGGAAAAATATTAATTTCGTTTTGTTTTGGTTTTAATTCTGTCATTGGACAAAAGCACCAGCTCTTCTGTAAAATTAATCTGTCATTTACAAACTGTAAACAAGGAGGAATTTTTTTTCATTTTCTGGGATAATTGTAAAGATTAGCCCAGGCTTCTTTTTTTTCTTGTGCTATGTGCTTTTTTCTTCAAACATGCTTTTTACTACAAATGTGAACATGCCATCAAGTTGTAATGGTTGGTGGCAGATAGTCTGGTTTTTACTTAAAAAAGAGTTTTTTGCACAAGGAGACAACAAAAAACCTAGGAGACAGGGTAGCAGAGGGTTTTTGGTGTTGTTTGTTTGTTTGTTTGTTTGTTTATTTTCTCCATTCAGAACCAACCAGACTGGATTTGCCACACATTATGTGCTCTTTCATTTAAAAATAATATACACATTATATCAAACAGCATCTACCCTAAGCAAGCTTGTTTTAGGATGAAATAGATCAGCCTTCTCCATCCCTGTTCATAGGATGATTCTTATATGTTACCACTTATAGATAGTAACAAAGAAACAAACCTACCCTTTTAAATACTTAGCAAAGAGAAGTTCTTTTTTTCTGCTGGTAAATCATATGATGCCTTTTTCACAAATTGCTGCGGGTGATACAATTACCTACAGCAACCTGGGCAGGTTTTCTTTGTTTGCATAAATTCATCATCTCTCAAGGTGTTGCCATCAGTAGGGGTTTCCACAAACTTTTCCTGTTACTGTCCTTGAATCACAGAATAACCAGGTTGGAAGGGACCTTAAAAGGTCATCTGGTCCAGCCTTTTGTGTTTTGGTTTTTTTTTTTTTGAACTTTGCTTTCATGTCATCTTTGTCTTCATACCTATGTACATTTTCACTGGCTCAAGCCATGTGTGTGTTAAAATGTCCTCTCATTGTGATACAGGTTATCTCCTGGTTTCTTTTGCTCATTTATTGGTCTCTATCGATGTTGTCCTTTGTCTTAAATATAATTTTAAAATGTCACAAGGAACTGTCTGTATGTGTGTATAACACCGTGGTAGTTAAAATAGTCATCAGGGAATTCTGAGTGTGATGGTAATAAAAAAGAATGTCAGATTTTAAAAACTGGTTAAAGACTAGAAAGAGCTTAATTTCTGCTCACAGTGAAGAGTGGCAAGTTTCTTATATCTTATGTATAAGGCTTTTAGAGGAACCTGCTAAACTCAGTGTTTATGTGTTTATTCATCTGCATAAATATGTCCTCTGAAGTAATTATTGGCAGGTTTGCACAAAAAGACTAGAAGCAGAATAATTAATGTTGGTCTTATTTTGCTGTGTTGAACTGTGTACTTGTATTTGAAATTAAGACTGTTCTTTTTATATACAAAGCTGTTCTAAGTTAAATACTTTAGTCTAATTAAAGAGAACATGGTATATTTTTTACTAAACGACTCAAACCACGGATTATCACCATTTCTTATTTTAGTAATTAAATCTTAGATTTCCTGCCAGAGACTTTTCTTAATTTCTCCTCGGAGCCTTTTGGAATGAGGAATTGATAAAATTTTTTAAACAACTTAAACTATCTCTCTCAAATTTCATAATTTTCTGGTGAGAAACTCCCATCAAAGTAAATGCAGAGAATACTTGCAGCTGCTTCCTCAGAAGCTGAGGTCTTCTGATCAATACCATGTTCACTGCTATATCTCTCTTAGCTGTTTCAGTGGAGTGAACGGTATAAGTCATATATTCACATAAATGTGTCAGTGCTTGTTATGTAGCTATTCTAACTGGCAGTTAAAAGGAGTAATGTGCAGAACAGGTATGTTTGACAGATACTGAAAGGAGAACTTGTAAATATATTGCAAGAGAGACACACTGATTTCAGTCCTAAAAGATTCAAATATGTGCATTGGGAGAAAGTACTTATACTTTTATTTTCAAAGCTAGTCGTCTGATAATTCTTAGCTAATTTTGATTTGTTGTTTTTTTGAACTGTTCATTCCTCTGTGATTTATTTCTGTTAACTTATTTTTTTTTAATCTTCTTTATTTTAATGTGTGCCTGTTTGCCCATAAAGGGATATTACTCTATGAGCCCTTGTGATGACGGATATGTAAGTGTCTATATCTTTATATCCTTTCACATTGCCTGCTCAGTCTGTCACAGTCTGTATTTCTCTTCATTTCACAATGTGTAACAACTTTCTGAGCATTTTAACTTGTAATGACATTAACTGTATGGTTTATGAAGAGACAAAAAATGTGCAAGGCTTGGAATTTCTGCATGGAGAACAGAATAAAAGTTCTGAGTAACCTTATGGCTTCATAGCACACGTAACGCAGCATGTCAACAAAAGAGCAGCTTTGTCCACAACTTCTACATGAAACACAGCTTCTTATGACACGTAGGAAACATTTCTTCCCCATGAACATCAGTGTATATAGCATACACTGTCTTTGAAGTGTGCCAACACCAGCTGATCCCACAACACCTTTGATAAAGCAAATAAATATTATCACTTAAGATAATACAGCAAGTTCAGTTGTGCTCCTTAGTGGTGCATCATATTTTATGTATTTGTATCTATCATTTCTAAAGTGAAACTTTCTGTCGTAAAGGTTACAAAGTTCTTTTACACCACTAAAACGGATCCTCTTATTGAAAACCGAAAAAGCAAAATGGTATTTTATGTACTGCCTGTGACTTCTGTAACCCAGATGGAAGTTTGTATGCTGGCAACGTTACAAGCACACCATAAGTATCTCATTTTGCCCATAGTCAGTGCATTCTTTGCAAAGAGAGGAAATGAGTCTACTTCTAAGTAACTCGGTATGTAATCAATTCATGAAAGTGATTGACACCAATTTTGAAAAATATCAGTCAGTATTCTACTTTAATCCATATTTGTATTTTTATCACTTTCTGTGGGTAAAACAAGATTTCACCTTTCAAGAAAAACTTTTTTTTTTTTTTCCACTTTCCAAACATATTCATCACCTGGAATCACAGTAACCCCTGTGGGCACTCAACTTCCTGCTTAAAACAACATTTTGTTTTGAGAAATAGTTACAGAATTATTGAATACAATGAATATTCCTTACATGCCTCTTTTTATCTTGATATAGAGGATGCTGTCCACATTCACCTGCATTGAAAGATCACTCAACCTGTTCCCTGGTGACGATGTGAATGGTTGTAACAGACACCTTTTGCTTGACATTTAGCATTTTGTTCCATCTCATAGTCGCCTATTTTGAGATTGAAAAAAATTGATTGCAGACAAGCAGTTATGAAGTAAATTATCATTGCTAAAGTTCTGCCCTTATACAACTAGCCTTAGTTAAATGTAATTTTATACAATGTAGAATATACTAATTTACAAAACAGAGTTGTCTATAAATTTTTTAGTCTGACTCTTAATTCTGAGGTATTTCTTGAATATATAGATGGCTTTCAGCTTCTTCTCCCTGTTTATATAAGTATTTTATACTTTTCTAACATTTTGTCTTGTTATTACATTATCACATAGTATGTACATTTCAGATGTCTTAGAGAACCTATTTTATATGGCGAGTAGGAAGTTTTTGTAGCAGCATGTCTTAGTATAAATATGAAAAAAAAAAATTGAAAACATTTGCAGATCTTCTTATGAAATAAATTTGTATAGCCCCAGTAAACCTGCCAGGTTACACAAGTTCTGAGTGTAATCCGTCATAGGCTGCATGTAGAAGTCTTGTTGTCATCAGCATATAACAAATGAGCTCAACATAAATTTGTGAGTTCTAATTATATGTATGAATTTACTCAAGCTTTGGTTTTACTCTTCATATCTTCATTGCGTATCTTTGAATATTAATTCTGAATCTGCACTGAATTTACACTGAATTCTTATAGCCCATTTTCAGACTGGTAACTGAGTAGAGAATCTGCCTTTCAGCTTTAGCCTTCAGCATATTATGAATATATATATCAAATAGCAAAGTGGAATTGGTTTGGATACAAGGCTACAGTATTTGATAAAATCAGTTGTGGTTTTGGCTTGCACATGAATTGCATCTGTTTTCTTTTATAAATATTGATTTTTATTTTTTTTTTCCCTTTTGAACTTCTTGGTTTATTCCATGCTATTCGTATTCATGCTTCACTTCACTGAAAAAATCAAGGGCTGCCATCTGTGGCTAATATGCATCATGACAAAATTACTTGACTTAATATGGCACCTGGTTTGGCTTTGGCAAGAATCATCACAAACATAAGTCATACCCTGTGATCCTACCAGAATGAGCTTGGGCTGTTGTTTTCTTGTGTTTGTTTCTTTTCCTTTCCTTAAGACATCTAGTTTCTGCATGTGTTTCAATTATGCCAAATGATCCTGTCTCAAGATGGGTTTTGCATGAAAAGTATTTTGTTCAAGATTAAGCCCATGAATGTTGGGGGTCATGTATTACAGACGAGTCATGTACACCCCATGTTCTTCCGCTTTCCTTCACTGGCAATTTAAACTCAAAAGTTTTAATTAATATTTAACCTGTTCCAGCAAAGGTAAGGCTGGGGAAAGGGCTTGGGAGAAAATGTTGAGAAAATAAATGCTTTTTAATCTAAGAAAACTGGTAGTAAAGAGGAGCTATGTAAACTTGGCTGATTGAGGCATTGTCTGGCAGATGATGTGACAAATGTGATGAGGAAGTTACCTATCAGCAGTGCCTTTGACTCTGTTTGCCTTTCAGTCTGTAACCTTGGATTCATCACCTACAGAAGTGAAGATAATGGTGTTTCTACTAACCTTATAAGAATAATAAGAATTTACTTTCTCTGGAGTGCTTTGAGGACTATGAATGAACAGTGCTGATGGTTTTATTTTCTCTTGTCCAGTTTTCTAAAAGCAGCTGTTATTATAAATAAGTCCCAGCATCCAAATACTCTCTCTCAAACACAGTACAGTTGGAGTTTTTACACTACTGTCACAGAAACAAGGTAAGAGTTAAGCATTTAGATTTGAGAATGAACACCAGGAAAGAAAGAATGGATCTGGAAGGATCAGAAGACCAAAAAGTTGAATTGGGCTCTGTTCTGCCCATTTCAAAATTTCAATATTAACCTTTTCCTAAACTAAATTTATCGCTTTGTTCCTAAAAATATTTTTTAAAGGCTTTGTATTTTTACACGTAGCTGCAACATAGAAGTCCATTTTTAAAAGTATATGGCTAAAGTACGCCATGTAACAAAATTCTTCTCAAGATCTTAATTTGGTGATAGGGTCATTTTTTGTTTCCAAGAATCTTTTGCTTTTGCTTTCCATGGTAGCAGTGTGTTTAGAGGGTTGAAGGCTGGTTTAGGTGGCACTCCCACCAGAAGTAGTGCACATGGAAGCCTGGCTTTTGATCAGCTGTGTGCAGGGACAGCGGTAAAGATGATGACCATTTTCCACTGGGTAGATTGTATGTCTTAAATGACATAAGTGTGCTGACATAAGTAAGCCCAAGAGCTGATTTGTAGGACCCAACTGTATTTGAGGTGTGGTTTTCCTTTTGTTAGCACCAAGGTGTAATTCAAGAACTAGAGCTTAACACAGCTTTTGGGGGTTAGGTTAAGTAAAGGTATTTAACTCAGTAAATATCCCAAGACTGGGACATCTCAGATCTGTACCAAAGAGGAGAAATGAAAACAAACAAACAAATACTACCTTGTGAAATGCAAAAGAAAGGTGGTGCTGAGGTCAAAGTGTATTTGCTTTGGTGGGCTGCCTGCTAGGGAATTCATAGTGCCCATTTATCCTTCCCTGCTTGCATGGGGCAAGGCACTTTGTGAGGCAGAGAAGTGTGCTTAAGGAGTAAGAGTATTAAACCAAGTTAAAATGAGTCTGTATTTTGCTTTTTTAATTAGAAATGTTTATGTGAAGGAAGACATTAAATTTTCAGCAGAATATGTGTTGTGTATTCCTCAGACTTAATTTCCACCTGAGTAAATAACCTAGTGCTTCCTATTGCTGAGACTGCTGCTTCCAACTGGTCAAAGGGGCTGGCATTAACAGTGAGGCGTGGGGCTTGGGGTAAATGGTTGTGGCCAGTTGGGGCTATCAGCTTGAGCTCTCTGCTGGGACAGCTGCCCCTTGGTGCTGCTGCTGCAGGAGATGGTGAAAGCAGCCAAGGGATGGGTGCAGAGGTGGTGCTGGCCAGACTGGCAGTGGTCTGGGACTAAGGGCTTAAGAAGCCATGAGGAGGAGAAAGGTTGGCAGTGTAGTGGGGCACTGAGGGTCTGGGGTACTGCATGTCTTTCCTCTCTTAAAAACAAGGATAAAAAGATAAAAGTTGAGAGTCTATAGCAAGAGGTAGCCTGGATGTTAAGTTGAATGATCAGCACTCGGTGGCACCAGGTTTTGGAACACTTGTTTGAAAATTAAATTGACTCAAAATCTCTTCAGGCCCATTTAGTGATAGATGGAGCACATGCGATGCTGTCCCTCAGCACGCTGCATGGCTGTGTGCTTCACAGGGTACCTCAGCTGGCTGACCTGAAGTAGCGTGGAGCCCTGTGAGGCACAGGAGAGCTGTTGATAGCATAACTGCCAATAAAAAATGCCCAGAATTAGAATTCTCTAGCAGTATTTTCTTGCAATTCATGTTCTCATAGAATTACTTAAAGTGGAGGCATAAATAAATTCCAAAACAGCTTGTACCAGAGTTGTTACTATACTGTATCAGCTGTTGCTATCTTATTGTGCAGAATTATTCTGCCATAATCAAACACTAAATTTCTTGGGTTTCTGTTTGTGGTGGCTGTGCCATGAGCTTTCAATTGTTTAATTGCAAAATAATAATTTTTAGCTCTTGCACACAGTCATTTGTTGGCAGATCTCATAAACCAGCTTATTTAGGAGATTGGTGCCTCTATCTACTTTCCAGATCAGCAAAATCAGGGCCCAGAGATGTCAAATGACATGTTTAAATTTTTTCTGTAGTCATTAGTTGAATAAGGACTAGAAGCATTTCTGCTGAGACCCAAGGCAATGTCTTAGTATGCCATACTAAACAGATAGAGGTTACTTAGGACTAATTGCAATCCTGTAGATGAAGAAAGGAAATCTCTGGTTGCATTCTTTCAGCAACACTGACCATAGTCGGTCAGATTCAGCAGTGAAGGTGCAGCAAAGGACAAACCTGCCCTGAAAATCTTTTCCCCATTTCTGTTTTTCTTCGTTGCACCTGACATAATATGAAGTGTATCCCAGAAACACCAAAAGCCTGAGCAAGCTTCCTTCCTCTTGTGTGGGTTCTAGACAGATGAACGTGGGTCTGATCAGAAAACTGAGTGTTGGAAAATAACGCTCTTCCTCTTGGTGATCCCACCCTCAGAGCTCCAGTATAAGGTCTGCTTCACTGTGTGGTGCCCTTTTGGTGTAGGTAGACTACAGAGCCAAACCATACTAAATGTGTTGCTGTGCTCCATCTGTCAGTATAATAAATAATTTGGGAATTAATAAGACTTTGTCGTGCTTGGTCTGATTGACTTTTAAAAACCTGACATTTTCCAGTTTAAGTTTCTGTAGTTCAAAATTTAGAAAAGCTTGCAAATTCTTATACTTGCCAAAATGTGGTAATTCAGTGGAAGGATAATGCATGTTTCTTTGCCACTTACATATCCTTTAGTGAGATTTTGGTTGGAGCACATTTTTCTTTCTAAGCCAGCAAGAAGTGGTGCATAAAAAGGACTTTGCTAAGAAGCAGAGAGCTTTTATATACATCTATTTATTGTTAGTGACCTGCTCTATTTATTTTCTCACTACTGTTCTTTACCTCGCCTTTTCATCTTCAAGGGCTCTGTCATTTCTTTTGCTTTAATGAACTATAATCACTTTCTTCCCCATTTATTTCCTTTAATGGAGAAGGGTGCTGAAGGGGGCAACAAAAATGTGATTTCATTGCGCACTCAGGTACAAGATGGTAGATTTTTGACAGGGAAAACAGTTTTGTTTAAACCAAAGTCAACTTTTTATATTTATCAAAAATACTAAGGAAAATTAATACTAAAAAAATAGGGGAAAACAGTTTAGGTAGATGTGATACTTTGAAAGACTTCGGTGTTGTGTAAAATCAACTATGGCTTCAGAACTGGTGTCACGACAGGTTCATTTTGAAGTGTATAACCTGTTAATTGTCTGTTGTGTACAAGTCATTCATTGACCTAACTATAATATAAAATGCTTTCCAATGTACTTGTAAGCTTATTTCACATGTAAGAGAGCAGTTCCTTGTATTACAAAGGGTACCCATGAGGTAGTGTGTTCAAGAATATGTCAACTGCTGTAATTCAGTATTCTCGATGGTATTTAATGCTTTTTGTCTGATAAATCCCTCGGTTTTAAATCTGACAATAGACATCGATTATATAGCTCCCATTGAAAGAAGCTAGGTTAGAAGAGAAGACTGCTTTAAAGGCATAAGTGGTAATGAGAGATTATTAGAAAGTGAGTAGGGAGATCAACACAAAGAGATGACATTGAATATTCTGCGAATATGGCATGTAGTTGACATCAGAATGCATGATATGAAGCACTCCTATGCCAGAATTGCTCTTCTTGGCTCACCTACAATTAGCTCTAGTGAAAAGCACTTACTGAAGCAGACAACTTTTATAGGAAACTTTTATACAGTGTTGATATTTTTAAGTTTTGACTTGTTCGGCAGTGGTGCCCGCGTATGCTCTGTGTCACACTGCATCAGAGAGGGAATATCCAGGCTTAAACTCAACTTACCTAGGCAGAACCACTGAGAAATGACATCCTGTTCTGTACTGGTTTTATCCATATTAGAATGCATGGTCTTGTCTTTACATATTAATAGCTATATATAGGGGTATATATTAATAGCCACAGGCACTCTGATAACATTAGTGTTGAAACAAAGAATTACAGCAGATTTTGATGCAATATTACATGTTGGATCTCCAGTGAAAAATTGTTGCAAGTTTAAGGTATGAAAATTTTTAAGTCAATAAATATATTTAGCAAGTTCTTCATCTTCCTCAGTAGGGTTTGGATGGTAGTTTCTGTTCACTTTTTCACTTTTTTTCCTTTTATTGATTTCTTTTAAATTTTTCAAGTGCAGTCAGTGTGAAGTGAAGGTAGCATAGCCAGATCACAACAAAATAGATTTTTAGCTGTGAAACCCTTTAAAGGAAGATAAACACTGAAGTTCTCTCTCTCTTTAGCTGTGTTTCTAATTTGCAACATGGGATTTATAGGAAAAGAACTGCAGAATCTAAGTGAGAGAATTCAGTGTGGACCTCATTACTAACACTGTTGGTGTGAAAGTTGGACTAATCTGTTGTGATTTCTCTTTTTCTTTTTTTTTTTTTTTTTTTCCTGATCCAGGCTTCCACAATTTTAAGAGCATCTTTAGCCCCTGTGTAAGTATTTATTGCAGAGCTTCACATATATCCGTAGAGAAGAGGAGGAGGAGTTTGTGAAATAAAGTGCAGTGCCAGTTGTCTGCAAATGGGAATCACTTGTCCTCTGTGTGCTTCCTGATCTCAATGAACATTGTATGCAAATATTGTGTGATTTGTATTCTTCTGTTGGGCTGGTTCAGTAACATCCTAATTTCAGCAGGATGTTGCTAAGTCAGTAAATCTACCACTCCACACCTGTGAGCTGGTTGCCGTATTTTCTTTACTGTTTCCGCACAGTACGGTGCTGTTGTTGTAAATGGTTTGCTTTTCACAAATCCAGGAAAAGGCAGAATCAGTAACATGGATTTTTGGGTGCTTTGAGTTTCATTTTTTTTTGTGAATGACTTAATACATTTTGCCTTCTGAGTCTGAATAGAGATGGTATATCTGAGGTGAAGGCTTATTAAATTTCTGAGACACTGTTTTGATCCTATCCAACAGGATAATTAAAGGGACAATTATACATATAACAAATTTTGTTTTGAAAAATGGCAGCATAGGAAGATAGAAGTAAAAATTGTTTAGTGGAATAATTTAAATATTAACATTAGAGCATTGACTGGGAGCAATTCTGTTAAGTGAAACTTACCTTGCACTGTTAAGACTCAAAAGAGCAAGATAGTATTGGTGCATGAGAAGTGGTCCTGTAATAAGTTTTACATTAAGCCAGAGTAGTCTAGCCTGTAAAAATCTATTCAGCCTACCACCTTTGCCTTCAAGAATATGTTTCTGTGTGCATAAAGGCTTGGAGGTAAAGTTGGAGCTGCAGCTTGTTAGTGCTTCTGTTTATAAATGTGTGCTTAGAGCCACAAGCTGCTGCCTTCGTGCTCTTGTGGTCCACACAGGGCAAAAAGAAGTTCCCGTACTGTTTTGTGCCACTAAAAAGCTCAGATCACCAGTTGGCTAGTTGTCAGAGTTAAGTGTCTGCAGGTTATGATGGTAGATGTGCTGCATGCATGATGAAAAAGTTGAAGTTTAAAAAATCTGTTTTTCTAACATGGTGATGAAAGTAACAAAGGTGTAAAATGTGGAAGCTCTTTTCCTGCCTGAAGCAGGCTTCCTGTTTTGGCTTTTCTCACCTCAGTTAACATCATCTGCACTGAATAAGGAAAGAGTTTTGATTAATGTCTTTCCCGTTTGCATTGTAGGAAGATGCAGGATGTGCCGTTGTTGCCCTCTTTGGATTATGAGAAGCTGAAGAAAGATTTGATTACAGGGAATGATCGTCTCAAGGCCTTCTTACTGCAGGCTCTGCGCTGGGTAAGGGAGGGGACCTCTGTAGAAATAAAATAGGTCCTTTCTGGAGGGATCCTGAAGTAAAATCCATTTTGCAAGCAAGATGATTGTTTTGGTGATCAGCTTATTATTACAGGTGACTTCTCTCTTTGTCAGTGAAGCTTGTTGAGGTTCTTGATGAAGAATGCCCAGGCTGTAGGTATCTATTTGTAGCAGTGTCCTGCTCACCTGATAACAGCCAGATGGGAATTCCTGAGATCTTCAGTGGAAGTAATTTCTAATGTGTTTTCAAATAAAATGTTGTTTTAGGCAGTTCCTTTTTCCATGTATTGCTCTATTTTAGATTTATATAAATATTGCTCTATCTAAGAAATACCTGCCTTTTAATCACCAGATTTCCTTTATAATAAAAATATTCTACAAGAGCCTACCTTTTGGTTCACCAGATCATCTAATGATATTTCAGAAAAGTTAAAGGTGACAACAGGAAGTTACATTTTCATTCTGAAAAGGGAGCTGATGGGCTTAAAGTGGCAAATGTGAAAGATGATAATAGTGGAATTCTGGTCAAGCTTCAGTGTCCATTTTCACACTAAATTAAAAAAAAAAAAAAAAAGTCTGTTGGGTCTGATCAGTTTTCTAGGCCTGTATTCTGTCTCAGATGTTTTAGGAAAGCACCACCTTTGTAGCTATTAGAGGGGCATTTTCACTTTATGAGGACTAGTGCTGTATCCTTCCTGTATGGACAGTGATCACAGCTCCCAGGTAACAGTTTTGTAATGGGTCACTGAGCTGAGGTCAGGTCAGTTTATTTAATCTCTTTTCCTTAGATCACTGAGGTTGAATTCCTTCTCCTCAGAAGAGGTTTCTCAGCTATGGGATATCAGCACCTTTAAAATCTTCAGTGGTCATCAATTCACATTACCATTTACTTATTTGACTGGTTTGTTTCTGTTGTTACTGATTACAGCGCTTGACAACATCATATCCTGGAGAACAGAGGGACACTGTCCTGCAAGCCTACATCAGTAATGACCTTCTAGACTGCCACAGCAACTGTCAGGTCAGCTGGAAAAGGTTTTCCTCCAACTTGTATGTGATATCACTCATTTGTTTCTATAAAGTGGTGATTGGAAAAATTTTTCACTCTCTACAAGGGAAAAAAATAGTAGTAGTGCCAAAATCATGCAATACCTTTAACTAATGCATCTGAGTCTTTAAATGTGGTGGGCAAGACTTTCCATTACAAGAGCTCTCAGTGTAGATAATGTTCTTGTAGACAAGTGGAAGTTTGTCACCTCTCCTGGTGCTTGATATCCATGAGTTGAGCAGAAGCCTACTGAGCCCTGTACTTAGGAGTTAGCTCTTGCTTATCAAATCCTATGTTTCCTTTTGAGTGATTATGTATTGTTAGATAATACTTTCAATCCATTTACTGGCCTAGGCTATGAACTAAATTAGGACTTCAATCTCAGTACTTCTATGGACTATCTGATTATGCATTTGTAATAACATGTTCATCAGATTTTCCATGAATTTGGAATGGATTGTTACCTTCCTTTAGAAAGAGGAATTGCTGGTATGTTGGTTTTGAAAGGTTGCTTCAGTCACTGATGATCCAATACTATTGCTAACAAAACTGCAACTTTTTTCATTTTGTAATCCTGCATTTTGTGCCTAGTTTTGTTCCCCTGTTGTTTGAAGCAGTGGGCTTACTTGTTCTGTTGTGGCTCCCATTGTCATAGCAACAGTAACTTCACTAGAAAAGTTAAAGGATTATTAAATCAGCGATCTGTTTTTCTCCCTGTACATTTCACTAAGAGGAAAGTTATGTATAAGTAATGCCTGAAGTAAAACAGATTTAAACTGATTTGCAATGTGTAGTTCTCAATACATTACTGAGCTACTTTCCCATATTCTTAGTTGTCAAACAAAAGCATTCCTTTTCAGGTAACATTACTGCATTTATATTCATCAACAAAATTAACAGATTTTTTTTTATTTTATTTTTTTTGGTTGCTAACCAAGTATTAATTTTAGATACTAGCTTTATCTGATAATTGTATTGGTTCATTACAGTTCTCACCCTAGTCACACAGCTTAATGATGTTTTAACAGATGGAGCTAAGGAGCTTAAATTTGCTTATTTGTTCATTATTCAACTCTTCCTCAGCCCCCTGCCCATAAAATAAGAAACTCAGAAATTTAAAATCATAGTGACATTAAGATATAAATATGCATTCAAAATTTGTTTGCTGTGAAAAGTCAATGGAGTTTTTAAAGCATTATAGAAGACTAACTTTGTTTTTTCCTGCTTTGGTGAGTTTTTATTAATCTTTGCTTTTTTTTTCAGAGGAGTGTCCTCAAATTATTGCATTCTAAGAGCGAGGTAGTCAGACAGTATATGGCAAGGCTCATCAATGCTTTTGCTTCACTAGCAGAAGGTAAGGCATTTGTTGCCAAATATTATTAAGAGGATCCCAGAAGGGGAGATTGAGCGAAAGAATTCCCAGCCAACACCTTTACTGAAAGAGCTAGGAGGAGACGTT
>JANHGN010025748.1:30755-49835 GCA_024605025.1 Megaceryle maxima | reverse complement strand
ATAATTATATGAATTAAATACCATATTCATATAATGCACAAGTGCATGTCGCTGCATGTGGAAATTTAGAGCCTGATGTTCACCTTTTTCCTGGGGATTCACTGTCTTTTGTTACATGCATTCAAAATCTTGTTTTGGTAACTGGAAAGTTTTCATTTTGACATTGTATATTCACCATTTTTGACTACTTTTCATGACTTGTGGTCTACATGGGAACTTACCCAGGTGCTGCCTTTAATACAGTCTTCAGTCTCTCCATGAGATTTAAAAGAAAAAAAAAAAAAAAGAAAAATCCCCCCATTAATTAAAGGTCCTGTAGGCAGACCCGCTACCAGTGCTGTGCAACAGTAGTTAGTGCAGCTGCTCTTGCATCCTCCTGGTTCCTGGTCCTCTCCCGAATAAATCTGTGCATTGCTGCTGTTTGGCTGCATACATGTGCAGCTTTTTATCTCTGCCTGTCCCAAATTTGCCCTTGGCTTGGTGCTACTTAAGGAGCTAACTATTTCTAGGAACTGAAATCTCCTTTAAAGTCAATTGCAGTAGGGCACCTAACTTTCCTGAGCTCTTTGGACACCTCTGTTCTCTCCCCAGAGAATACAAAACAATGATAGATCTGAAGGCATGTACTGAAAGAGGCATAGTGGATTCTGTGTGGTACTAAGATGGCAAGTGGGGGCCTCTAATGCCCCAAGTGCCTGGATTGAATGCAACCGGTCTGCTAGAAAACTCATTTGTGCAGGTTTGTTTGTGTGTTGGCACAAGATTGTGGCTTATCAAGAAGAAACTGAGGTCAATCCTGCTTACTTTTCCAAAGAGAGGGAGCTTTTCTGTCATAAGCTGATATCTCAGCATCTGTTCTTTCATCGCTTTTTGCACCAGGTCGTGTCTACCTTTCTCAGAACCCAACGTTGCTGCAAATGCTGGAGGAGAGACTGAAAGCTGAAGACAAGGATTCCCTTACATGGGAGAATGTTCTGGGGGCTCTGCAGAAATTCAGCCTCAGGTGATGAAAGCACACCACGGTGGTGACAGCAGGAAAGGAAATGCAAGCTATTTAGGCTCTATTCAGGGAGGAAAGAAGACTTTCCCATAACAATCATCAGAACCTCTGATGACTGATGAAAGCAGTGTCATTTATTATGGAGGTGAACTCAGTTTTGCTGACTGAATTAACCTGACTTCCTACCAGCTGTCAAGACTCAAGTAGATGTACACCTACCATATATTTGTGTGCTTTATACGTACCCTTTAGCTCAACAAAGTTAAAATCCAAATGCAGAAAGTTCTGAAGATCCTACATAGAAAAAGAGTTGTGTTACATTCCAAAGCATAAGGTTTTCATTATCCTTTCTGCAAACATTTTTCAGGGATTTCATCCTCATCCTGTTGATCCTCTTTCCTGGAGCTGTCTACGCATAGACTGTCTTGTTTCTTACCTTTGGCATTAGCAGTTTGACTCAGATGACCATCACAAAAGAAGTGCCATGTAAAAGCAGTAAAGGGAGTGACGTTGCTCCCATTTATCAAATAAACATGACCTAGGAACTCAGTTTTCACAGTACTCAGGAGGAATATTCAGCCCTAAATTAACTAAATGCAAGGAGGTAGATGGATGTGTTTAACTCTTGTTATTTTTATTCCTATTTCTTCTAAATTAAGACTCTGGTCATTGGGGGTTTTGCTATTTTTTTGACTGGGCTTGTTGAAGAATGAGTGCTGCTGAGGATTTGCCCCATTTAGAATTTGTCTGGATGAAGTACATGTAAATGTGCTTTGGGTAGAATTCTGGGCTGCTTCCTGGCATGATACCTTATACATATTTGAGATAAAAGAGAATAAATCTTCATACCCTACTGCTTGAAAACCTAAACCAGTCTTGGAGAAAATTATTTTTCTATTAAAGCAGTTGATGATAGCACAAGTTGGTTTGAATTCTCGGGCCTAGACACTTAGCTACTGAAAACTTTATAAATAATAACAGTTAATCTTATAGAAAGTTAGTTCCAGATACTTGATGTGCAAGACTTTTTTTTTTTTTTTCTAATGTGTGATCAGATGTTCCCTTATTTTACTCAATCCATGCTATAGATCTATTGCAAGATCCAGAATGGAGTGGGTATAAGCTTTCAGGTTTTAAATTAGAAAGGAGTGGATTTAGATTAGAAATAAGGAGGAAGTTCTTCACCACGAGAGTGGTGGAGCACTGGAGGAGGTTGCCCAGGGAGGTTGTCGAGGCCCCATCCCTGGAGACATTCAAGGTGAGGCTTGATGGAGCTCTGAGCAACCTGCTCTAGTTGAGGATGTCCCTGCACTCAGCAGGGGGGTTGGACTAGATGACCCTCAGAGGTCCCTTCCAACCCAGACGTTTCTATGTTTCTGTGTTTCTAATCCAGCTCCCAAGTACTAAGACAACGAAAATACCTGCTTTGATCTTTGTGATTTAGGCTTACTGCCTATTGGAAATAGTATGATTAAAAATGGTATTCTTCAGTAAGGCCTTTCTACCAGTATATACTTCTTTTTTGTATTGTAAAGTGAGGAATTTCTGGTTTAGGAGATCACAGTTGACCACTTGGCACTTTTTTCAGTACACTCTTTGAGGGCAACTACAGGTTGAGTTAAAAGAATACATGATTTAAGAATCTTTAGAAAAAAAGAGCAAATAGATTTAAGCAAAAAAATCTCATTCATCAAATCAACAGTACAAAAGTGCTGTTGGTGCTATAGCTACCTATGGCAGAAATAGTAATTAAAGTGTTTTATGGGTCTGTTGTGTGTAGCTGGCTGGTTTTTACCAATTTTGAGACAATTGAAAATGCAATTTTAGATGGAATTAGAAGCCTTAGAAAACAATGAAGAAAATCACCTCAGGAGTTTGCAGGTTTAAAAAAAGAAACCAAACCAAAGCACACAAAAACCTAACCCACTGAACAACATTTTAGTGCTCCAACCCTATGGGAATCTACATCTTCAATCTTCATGCTTTGTTAATCCTTGAGTTTAATTGATTCTGCCAAAATGGGTAGGTAGGGCATTTTTGTTGTTGACAGACTAGTGTATAGCAGGTAGATGAAACAGTGTTTTAATGTGCTTATATTAGCTGTAATTTTAGCTATTTATGATGTGATCTTATTTTTGGGGTCTTTTTGTTTTTTAATCCTAGGCGTGCACTGCAGTCGGCAATGATCAAAGATGGGCTCATTTTCTGGCTGGTTGATGTTCTAACAGATACAGATTGCCTGTCTGATTACACGCTGGAGTATTCTGTTGCCTTGCTCATGAATCTTTGTCTGCGGAGTGCAGGTGTCTTACATTTTGAATTACAACCTTATTCCAAGAAATAGATGGGGAAGGTTGTGAATCCTTTTTTCTGATATACCTGGATTCTTTCAAGTGGCTGTAATTAGCAGGGACTCACATAACCAGAGATATTTTAGTGTTATAACCAATGCTTTTGAGCAGATCTCTTTCCCAAGAAGCCGAAACTATGGCAGTTAGCTTGACCAAAATCTAACAAATAAATAAAACAGTTACCAATAGAACCCTCTAAGATTTGATTCTTTTTTTCATCTCTGTACATAAAAAATGCTACTCCTATGCCCCAGGCCCATTTTTCAAATGATACTTTTTATTTCTGTGGGGGATATGTTTGTATAATTCAGAACTGAGTTGATCAGTAATGGCAAGGAGCTTAACCTTTACCTTGGGGAGTGAAATATTTAAATGCTTCACTTCTATAATGCAGACATTCCCCTCAAGAAAATAAGGTCCCATCTATGTTCAAGAGACCTAAAGGAAGCTTAAAGTAAGTTTCTTTTTAAAAAGGAAAGTAAGGCAAGGGTGGAAAATCAACTGCTTGCCATAAGCAAAATAGTATCGTTGCTGATTTTTTTTTTTTTAAACCCTCAGCATTGCATTCTGTCAAAGATTACAACTGTATAAATCCAGAGTATCTGCACTGATTCCACTCAGTTATGCAGAGCACCATTTGGCAGGGACAAGGAACAGCATTGCTCTGTGTAAATTATATTTAGTACTGATTTTAAGAAGTAAGCAGCCTGCTCTGATCTCTTACCTTTTTTTCAAGCATATTTATGTTTTTTCCCTTTTCAGGGAAGAAAATGTGTGCAAGGATTGCAAACCATGTGCTCAAAGTTCTCTCTGATCTTCTTGGCCACGAGAATCATGAGGTATTCATTCCTTAACTTTGGGTGAAGGAAAGAAAAATTAAAGATACAGAAAGCAAGAAAGGAAGAAATGGGAAAAAGTAAATTTGTTTTGTTTCTCTTGTTAGACCTTGTGTAATTAAGTTGTTTGAAATTTTCCTAAAATTCACAATTATGTGATGTTGTTGTTGGGCACTGGTCTTTCTAGACATAATCATGTCTTCCTTTAACGAGTGTTGGCAGCTAAGAATGAAACTCTTTTAGATGCATAGTTATCATGCAGTCCATGTGCTGCCTTGATTGCAGTTCCTGATGCTGTTTAAATGTCATTTCACAGCAGATCATCTCAAGCTTTGCTAGTTCATTAGATGAACAATGTGTGATGCAAGCTGTTATGCAAAACATCAGGTGCAAAGAAGCAAATTTGCTAGGAGTAGTTTTAAGGAATATTATAAGAAAGTGGTACACTTGTGACATTCAGGCCCTAATATCTTTTTATCTGCCAATTAATTTAACCTGCCACTTAACCCTTTCATAGTTTTTTTTCTATTTCCAGTCACGCTTGCATCTTAGATGCTAAATTAAACTACCTCAGAGGAAAATGCTAAAAATTATTAGTTATTTCTACTTAATACTGTTCAACACATCACTCTGATATCTGCTGTCTGCTATATAAAGTATTGCCTCGGCTGTCTCTGCAGAGGGATTGAAATTCAAGGCAGGAGGAAATGAAGGCAAATATTGTGCAACGTTGAAATCATAGAATGTTTTAGGCTGGAAGGGACCTCTAGAGGTCATCTGGTCCAACCTCCCTACACAAGTAGGGACATCTCTATCTAGGGCATGTTGCTCAGAGCCTCATCAAGCCTGACCTTGAACGACTCCAGGGAGGGGGCTTCCACCACCTCTCTGGGCAGCCCATGCCAGTGGTCTATCACCCTCATATTAAAGAACTTTTTTCTAATATCCAGTCTTATCCTTTCCTAGCTTAAAACCATTGCTCCTTGTCCTATCATTACAAACCCTCTTAAATAGACCTTACCCACCTTCATGTAGGCCCCCATAAGGTACTGGAAGGTCACTGTAAGGTCCCCCCAGAGCCTTCTCCTCTCCAGGCTGAACAGCCCCAACTCCCTCAGCCTGTCTTCATACAAAAGATACTCCATTCCCCTGGTAATTTTGGTGACCCTCCTCTGGACATGCTCTGATGTGTCTACATCCATGTGCTGGGGGCTCCAGAACTGGATGCAGTACTCCAGGTGAGGTCTCACCAGGGCAGAGTATAGGGGCAGAATCACCTCTCTTCCTCTGCTGGCCACAGTTCTTTTGCTGCAGCCCAGGATGTGATTGGCCTTCTGTCCAGTCATAGAGAGGCAACATTTTTACCGGGGTATTCTAGGTTGATTCTTTGATTATGCAAGGTGCAATGAAATACAAACTCTGATGTTTCATGTTTATATGCCATGATTGTATTATCTTTTTTTTTGTTTATCGCTTAAACTGAAATCAAGGATAAAATTGAATGAAGTCTTTACTCTGCATTTTAATTCATTCAAAGATGTAGATCAGTTCTTTACTAGCACTGTTTTGATTAAGATGAAACTTGGCATACCTTTATTGTACCATTTCACTAGCTTTGTTTTCTTGAATGGTAAGAGTTAATACAGTACACACTAATACAAAATAACATCCCGGTCCCTGGACTGAAGTATTTGGAAAATGCTGTCATACTGTTGAAGTCTGTGCCTTAGAACGGCCTTGAAATTTCTCTCCGAGGATGCATTCTTATAACCTGGTTTACACCAGTGCAGCTGACAGAAGATTTGTTACCAAAGTCGAAGGTAGAGGACAATGCCTTGGGTGCCAGGAGAGCTTTCTGAGAAGCTGTAGAATCCTTGTGTAAATCCCAGTCCTTTATCTTTCCTTGCTTCCCCTGCTTCCAGCCTAGCTCACTGTTCATTTTTCCAAGTGTATAGACGGAGGATGACCGGAAATCTTAGTGCTCCAACAGTAACTGGCCGATACAAAGGGTCACATAAGTGCTGATAAAGCTAGTTTGACAGATCTGGTGGTTTGCACTAACCATAATGCATAGCTTTCATGCTAGCTGTTATTATTCTTCTGCTAAGGGACAGTAACAGGCATCAGGGTGAGAGGATGTTTGAAGCTGCTACAGCTTTTATCATCACATGCGAGGCCACTATGCTTGAAGCCTGTCTTGAGCTCTTGCTGACACAGTCTTGTCCTTGTTCTTTGTTCTGTTTTTTGTACTGCCACTAGTTAGTGGACTAAAAAAAGAAACTTCTTTTTTTCTTCTTTTTTTTTTTCTTTTCTCTCTTCTTTTTTTTAAGGCCAAGTCAATTTGCAAGAAAATATTTTCATAAGAGGTAGAGGGGAAATCTGCGTGCAGCAGTACTGATTCAGACCAACCCTATCAGAGTGTATTTGCATCCTAAAAGTTCACTGCTTCCCAAGTGGAAATTTTTGCAAGTGCAGGCTACCCTGATTAAACTCTCTGAACATAGTTCAGGCTCTCAGAACATAGTTGTTTTGCACCTTCACTCTTAAGTTTTGTTTACAGTCAGCTGGGGTGAATTTAAGAGTTTTTCTTAGTGGCATAACTATTTCTTCCTCTTAGATACAACCCTATGTGAATGGAGCACTGTATAGCATTCTTGCAATCCCTTCTGTCCGAGAAGAAGCCAGAGCAATGGTAAGAATTGCTGCTTTGCATAGCACAAAGATCAACACCTCTACCAAACACGGCAGGCAAACAGGTACCTGTTGAGCAGCGTGCAGCAGGATTGTGAGGTAGGAGCTGTGGTATTTTCAGAAGGGAATTCACAAGAGGCTCTCCACCTTTGATATTCAGGCAGCTATGAAGGTATGTCTCAAACACTTTTGCTATATTTGCTGATCTTTTTCCAGAAGTGAAACACCAGCATTGTGAAGGATTCTGTCTAAATTATAAACGAAAGGTGTTATTTTAAAATAGTGTTGTCCATCTAGCATTTCATAGGCATGAAGGGACCCAGGAGATGCTTTCATCTGACCTGCTACTTCTTCCCCTTACTTAACTCCTTTTGCACCAGTGAATAGCCACTAAGAGGATGACTTACTCTTGTTTTTGTTTCTGCCTGATACAGACATGGTTATCTGGGGAAGGCAGCAGGAGGATGGTTTTAGCAGAACTAGAAACTGGTCTTCTGTGACAGTTAGTCTATTGGTAATGAGTGTGGTTTAACTTCTGGATTGAAGGAAGCTGTTTCTGGGATAGCAGTCTATCTCTTAAGAACTAACCTAGAGAGTTACGTGACATGATTGTTGTTAGATGTTCTACCTCACAGAGCACAGAGGCTTGGAAGTCATGCTAAATGATTAGAGACACAACATCAAGTCTGTAAGGAGCCACAAAGAGAGAAACTGGGTTTTAGAGAAGGCCAGAGTTTGTCCTGCTTTTTGCTTTCCCTCTCTGAACCTTGCACTGCTGTTACTGTGAATGTAAATTTCCCCTTTTCTGTTGATTACTGTGTACTGAGCTCAGAAGGCAGAAGCACCAGATATGTTGTAAAAACTTGCTGTTCAGCCTGGATACTTCCGTGTTTAAACCTAGAAGCAGTCTAGACAGTGTATTTCTTTTGTCTTCAGGAAGTGCATGGACAAAATGAAATGCTTAGACCTGGACACAGTGGTTTGTTTCATACTGTCCCCGTTTTTCCTGAAACAGAAAAAAAAAGACATTTTAGCTAACAAAACTCTGTCACGTGAAATACTAATCTAGAAATGTTTTCCACTACATGCAGGGAATGGAAGAAATTCTGCACTGCTTTATCAAGGAAGGAAATGCAGAGATGATCCAACAGATTGAATTTATTATCAAGCAGCTCAATTCAGGTCAGAAGAACAGATGCAGCTATCTGAGCTGTAAATCTTTCACAAAAGCCATAAGAAAGCTCATGTTTTTACTTGGCATTGAAACTCTCAAAGAATAACAATAGTGTGATGGTCTGAGAGAGGGTGAATAGTGAATGTCAGGATTTGAATGTCAGATGTATTTTTAAATTTCCTTTTGTGTTACAATTATAAAGAAGAAATAAAAGGCTGAATAGGATTCAATTCCAAAGTTTTGGGACTGTAAATAGAATGACCTTGACTGTTTTCTTTCATGCCAGTGGTCTCCCAGTAATGAGAGACTGCTGTTAACTGCAAAAATAAACAGGTGAGATACAATGTGTAAAGCAGGATTTAGGGACTAAGTCTGTCTCTGCTCATGCCTTCCTCTATTGAGGAGTGTGGCTTTATTATCTGAAATGGTTTCCCTGAACAGGGGGCAGAGACTGTCCTTTTTTGGTGAGCAAGTTGATGGGTCCCAGGAGTTGTAGATGCTGTGTTAATACAGACAAATACGAGGAGGTGGAATATTTATCGTATTTTCTGTTCCCTGTGGCTGAGAGGAAAGCTGAAGAAAGATAAAGCAAATCATGAAAAGGAGGTGAATTCTGATTAATTCTTTCTGCACAGTAAAATTAGAACAAGTTTGACTGCTTCCTTTGGTGTCTGGAAAGACCATGAAAGAGAACGTCTTTCAGTTCTAGCTTGTAAAGTAACAATAAAGTATCTAAGCACTGTATTTCCACTATGCAATATTTGTTCACCATGGCTATGGAATCAGTCCTACCTGTGAATGGTATTTTCAGTGGTTTTGTCTGATTGGTGAGTAGAAGTTAAGCATCCAAATTTCCAGCATAAGCCTGGCTGCTTTTTTCTAAGGAAATGAGTTTGTCCAAAAGTTACAGTAAGTATTCTACATGAGTACTATCTTATTATGTATAAAAGCAGTATAATATTGACATGTTTGAAGGGAGAAGTAGAGTCCTTTATTAAAAATTAGTTAAAAAGCAGACAAACTTGTAAGTGCATAAACTTCTATTCAAGTCTTGTTGAAAAATACACTGAGACATCATAGTGGGATTTATGAGAAAATAACTATTCTGAAGCATTTCTGTTCCTGCCATTTTTCAAAGTATTGATTTCAGTGATTTATAGAATGCTTTATAGGAGCAAAGAATTCCAACAGTTGTCTTAAAAAGAATAGGATGTCTATATGAAAAACAAGCCAAATCTTCCTCTTGTAAAAGAGGGGCCATAACTAGCAATTCCGTTAAGTTATACGTGTATTTTTACACCATTTTGTTTTGCTTCTTTCTAGAGGAGACATTAAATGATAGTATTGTGTCTGATGATGAAGAGGAAGAGGATGATGAGGAAGTAAGTGTAAACACCTTCTAGCACCTTTTAGAAAAATCTGTAGCCTTCTAGACAGAAAATATTTGTGTCAATAAACCAGACTTTGTTTTTTTGGTTTTTTTGGGTTTTTTGGTTGGTTGGTTGGTTGGTGTGTGCTATTTTTTATTTTGTTCTTTTTGTGTGTGTTTGGTTTTGGTTTAGGGTTGGGGTTTTTTGTGTTGGTTGATTGATTGATTGGTTTGGTTACGGGGGGGTTATTTTAATTATTTTTTCATTGACAAAATTTGATGTTTCCACTACCTTTTCTTCATTTGAAGTCCTACTCTTTTATTTTGTCAAGTTACCACCTCTGGGATAACTGAAGGATTGTATCTTGAAATAAGTAAATAGATGAGGACCTACTGTAACAGTAGAAATATTGCTTTCAAGCAGACCCTTCTCAGCAGTTAAATATAAAGGAAGCAAATGAACCAGTATATTACTAGAACAGTTTATAAAGAGGTTGTCACTTTTTCTTATGGTATCATTTTCTGTTCAAAGTGAGATGACTTTCTTTTTTGCTGTTTAGAGACTTTGAAATATATTTATTAAATTTGCTGTATGAAATGAAGGAAAACAGTAATTACAAATTCAGAAACAAGTCCCATAAGAAGTGAAAAGAAAAGAAAAAAAAAAAGAGAGAGAAAGTAAGCATGAGAAACTATATCATAATAAATATAAACTGGTTACTTGTGTATTTCTAGCTCCTCTAACTAACACATTTTATACCAATACTTCTGCATCTTTTTAAGAAGATGTCTTCATGACATAATGGCATCCCAGGCAGGCAACACAGCGTATTCGATCATCTAAATTAACAAGCAAAGCAAGGTCTAAGTGATGTGAGGGTATTCACTGGGTATGTTGCTGTTGCTATGTTGTGCATGGGCGAGGGCAGGGTTTGAAATTACACCATGTAGGTGGTTACATGGGAGTTTTATCTGCAAGACCAGCACACAGCATGTTTCTTTTATTGAAAAGTCTTTCATGAGAAATTCAAAAGAACAGCTACAGCAAATGTCCTCAGAACAGTGTTTGAATGTACTTAGATGGGTGGGAGTGTGCACATACATTTATATCAAGTATTTGCCCTGGAGAAGGCAGTGACACTGAGAGGTAATGATCTCTGCAGTGTTCTTATATTAGAAATATTGCTGGAGAACATACTTACTGAAAAAAACGAGTTTTTAGACAAAATGTAAGTTTTTGTCCTGAACCAACAAAGATTAAACCACATAAAACTTCCAAGTCAGTTGCATCCACATCCTACTGGCTCACTGAACATAAACACAAATGTTAGTGAGTAGCGACAACTGTGCTACAGTCTAAAACTTACCCTGTTACTGCAGGGTGACTGAGTGCATTTTCAAGTGCATGTTGAGCCTTTTCTGTTTTGAAAGCAGAAAAGAATGTAAATATCCTGACTGCATCAGGTGTGATGTGCTCTCAGCTGCCGGGGGGGTGCCACCCCTTGCAGGACCCAGCCTTCACTTGGCAATGTCCAGGGAAGTTTTGCACTGGTTGCATTATTTAGCTAGTTTCTGTATTGTGGCACAATAGGTGGTGAACACATGAACTAATTACCCTTGTTACATTGCCTACATTTAGAGCCATGTGGAAATTCTAAGTTTAGAGCTACACAGAAATTTTATTTAACAATCGGTTTTCCCCCTTCTGCTCTAAGGGGGTACAGTAAACTGTTGGGGTTTTTTTCTAATAGGGTTATTTTATTATAATTTTTTTCACTTCCTGTAGTCCTGAAGAGAGTTTTGAGTAATCTTTCTACTCCTCCCACCCAAAATCAATGCTTACTGTGCAATAGGTGTTTTTCTGGGGATTAATCATAACTTCTCTTTGTTTAATATGCTGCTTTAATTGTTGCTGCAAGGCTTTAGTGTCTTAGCTGTATCATGAGAATCCAAGGTGGTGATATTTTTCCTTGAACACCAGTGTACAGTTTTGAAAGGTACTGTGTTCTGTTGGGAAAGCACAGAGATAAGGAACTCCAGGTGTGGTGTTGAATTGCATGACAGTGTTGAACGCTTTCATTACTTTACCTGCTCTTGGGAATGAAAGGAAGGTAAATTCTGTTATGTAGTCATACCCCCTAGACAAGTTGCTGCCGCTCACAATCCCAACCAAGGCTCTGGGTGAGATAATTCCGAAATGCATTTTTACCCCTGAACCATCTTATGATTAAAATGGACTTCTGGTACTTCTTCTTACTTGACTGAAAAACAACAGTATGCTTTTGAAACAGGGAAGTGTCTGATTCCTTTTTTTTTTTTTTTTTGCCATTATATTAAAAACTCTCATGAAGTCAATTTTAAAACTGTTTCTAGTGTAACTAATTGTGGAATATTCTCAATCCTTATTGCTGCTGGGAACTATATTTTTGTTCTGCTGCAAGGACGCCTGGTTTCCTAGTCTCACTGTCTAGAAAATATAGTTTACAAACAGCATGGCTGCAAAATGCTACACAAAATGCATAATATTGTTACTGTGTTAAATAAGCAAAGATTGTGTTGACTCAGTGCCACAGTGCTTGGAGCCCTTTTGTATTTTGGAAATGCAGTGAGTTATTGTCCTTTGATGGGGTTCTGTGATAACATCTGATGTTGTGATCTGGCAATAGAAAGTTTTGGAAAAATTTATCAGAAGTCCTGCCTTTATGTAACTTTTAAACTACGACAGACTGAATGTATTTCACAATATGTCCATGTATTGCCAATTTAGTGACATGCATTCAGAATGCTTACTGATACAGCTTGTTGCTGATCCACTCAGTACTAGTATTTAAACCTTCACAGTTTAAGAAACAACAAAAGGCACTTTTATGCAGTCTTAATTTGCAGGTTTTTCTCCAGCTTTATTGTTTCCAAGAGCATGCGAAGGTTCCCCATGCTGTTACTATTACCTTTTGCTTTTATCTGTGTTTAATTTAGAGTTGTTGAATTCTCTCTTGGCTTTGAACAGATCTGGTGGTAGTGACTGCTTTCTCCTAAACGCTGCCACCAAGATGCAGTTGAGCCTGTTTGGGGGATTTCTAAAAGCATCATACGCTCAGAATTTTAAGATTCTGTAATGTATAACACTAGAGCATATGAAATGAATAAAAATATCTATGTGTATACTGTTACTCAGAAATAAACTGGCTGTTGGGTTTGTCTGCTGAGCTTTAAATGAACTAGTATAGAGCTCAGGATGCACTGGCTTCTAGAGTACACACCCATCTTTGTTAGCCATCTGGGGTGTGCTGACACCCACAGTCACAGGGCATATTTTCTGGATATTCTGTTAAATGCTAACTTCAGTATTTGATCTTTACATTTGCTTCTAATTTGACTTGGACCATCTTTAAATGCTCCTTGTAAAAGTGAATATGTGATATCCTAGGTCTAATTCAAAAGTTTAGTTACAAACTTGAGGTGTGTTAGATAACTGTACAGTGATGATTTATCAGACACCCTCTGGTTCTCCGTCACTCAGCACCTGGCAATCAAATCAGTAAACTGCAGTGTGAAAATACACTTCAGCTAGAGAGCACATCAAAAGAAAGAGAGCTTAATCACAGACCTCATTGCAGGACTTCAGCCTATTATGTTAAAGGACTTTGCTGCCAACATCTACTGTAGCCTGTGAGCAGTGCTGAACAGGGCACCAATTGTGTATTTTCAGTGGTAAAATGATGGCACATCTGTCAAAGTTTTTTTTTCTGTACAAGGAGGCAGAAGAGGGACATGCTCAGGCTCAGTTACCTGATATGTTAAATAACTTCAGGGAGCGAGGTTGGCAAGGAGAGGTACTTCCCAGAAATCAGAAACTGGTGTTTTCTGTCTGACAAGATATTTCAACCAGGATATTGGAATAGGGGAAACCTGGGGAAACCAAGGCGGTCTATGAGGAGAAGTTACATACATCTTGTATGCAGAGAGCTGGGGGAAAGAGTAGGGTGATGTTCTGACTGTAACATGTAATACTCTGTCCAGGCACAGTGTAGGCAGTCTTCTGTAAAGCATGCTGGAAGAAAACTGTTAGATTTTGATGCTACATTAATGTACCATATAAAAGAAATTCCACCATTTATAAAGCTCATGTTTAAAACTTTTTTTTTTTTCTCTTTTTTTTAAATACAATGTATGATGGAGTTTGGAGTGTGTGTTCAGGGGGGTTGTTTTGCTTGATACAGATGATACGGGATAATTTTCACACCTTCTCAGGTTCCTAGGTAATTAAGAGCTGATTGTAACTTATCTTGCCTTGGAGAGAAAGGCAGATTGAATATGTTCCTGAGGTCCTATTCAGCCTTACCTTTTATGGCTGTCTAGAGAATACATCTTTAGGTGGATGAAAAGGATTAACAATCTGGTGTCTTCAAAGCATTTAAAGAAATAGGTTTTTTTATTAAATCCATACATAAACAAATAATTTTTTGAAAAATTTTACTCAAAATCTTAGAAAAATGTGTGGGTTATTGTCCATATTTCTGTAACTGCTTCAGTTGTTCAACACACAGGCATCTAATGTCTCTTAAGATTAACTACAGCATCCGAAGCACCTGCACAAGGTGACTTGGGACCTGTGGGAAGCTTGTGCCCTTTCAGAGCCACAGTGGAAGACCTGGCAGGATATTTCAAAGTAGAACTGGATGGTGCCATGGGCTACTGAACTGAGCCCTTTGTGCCTGTACTTTTTTATATCTGCTTGATGCCTGAGAATAAGAAGGTGATGGGCAATAGGAATAATTAAATCAAAACAGAAATTATAGGTTTTAAGCCATTTGGTACAGATGTCATTGAACATGAAAAACATCAAACCTGTAGAGCTTCGGGGAAGCTGACACCAATTTGTTCTGAGTGATGGTAGTCTCATTATTTTGCACCACATGGAGGCTGGAATCAGTCAACCATTTCCATTGTAGGAAACACCTTCCAAGTGCATGCTTCCAATGTTTTTTCCTCATGCTGTTTTTGTAGAGCACTATCCAAGCATCCATATTATTGGGTAATCTCAGAGTTTGCCTTTAGGTGTCTGTTCTTTTGGTGGAAAATTCTTGTATGTTACCATTTATACGGGCAATACTAACAGTCATTTATCTGGACAGTACATATCCAAGTGAGTACTGAGGCAAGAACTAGATTTGAAACAAAAACTTCCTGGAATGTGGGCTAAAATATGATGCATGTTGCTGTTGCAGGAGGACCATGACATCATGGAGGCTGATCTGGACAAAGATGAGATTTTGCAACCTCAGCTGGGAGAGCTTGCAGGAGAGAAACTGCTAACAACTGAGTACTTGGGAGTGAGTACCACTCCTTAGAGTCTTGAAATAAATTAATCTGCTGGATGAAGTGTTTAATATCAGGGGTTTCATCACATGCTAAAGTCTTTACTTCAGTTTGTTGTTCAAAGAACTGGATTCTTACCTACATAGCAGTCCAGATCTTTCACAGTCCCTTTTATTACCTGCTGTTCAGAAGTAAAATAAGTTTGAGAAAGATAACTATCCTTTCACCAGATGTTGTCAGACTGTGGCTTAATAATAAGCTAAAAAGCAGCCTTAGGGTTCTAGTGCTACATCAGTGACTCTGGGAGTACGTAAGTTGCTTAGCCCTTTGCTTTAATACTGGAACACGCTGCTGGTCTGAAATTATTTTGAAAAGTTAACCGCTTCTGCAGGCGTTAGGCCAGATCAGGTATTGCATGTCCTACCTCAAGCAGCAAAAGCCCATTAAGTAAAAAAGTGTAAAGTTTACATGAATGCCATTTAGTGTGCTGTGACTAATTTGAGCTAAATGTGACTGTATACTTTCTGGATCCCACAGTCTGCCTACCAATGATAATGGGAATGTGACCTGAGATAAGATGTTATGGAACAGCCTACAGTGGTTCCAGGCAATTTTATCTGGTGACACCAGAATGCAGCTTAGTTTCTCATACATAAAGTCATTTTCATAGAGAAAATTTCTATAGAATTTTTTCTATGGCTCCAGTTAACTCTTTCCACTACATTCTCTCTTTTTTTCTCCTTTTTTTTTATTTTTTTTTTCTTTTGGTTTTTTTTTCCTCTTTTTTTTCTCCACTTTATTTTCTGTGGATCAGATAATGACTCATACTCCAAAAACCAAGAAGAAGCTGTTTCCTGGTGTCCACCAGAGCATGGATGAGCCTCTCCAGAGACCTGTGACACCAGGTCATCACAGAACTGTGTACCTAACGTAAGTCCAAACAAATGAGACCAAGATGGATTTTTTTTTTAAGATCCTTTAAAAACAAAACAAAATTATCCTAACAATGCCTGATAAATAAACCTTCCTTGCCTAAAAGTGCGTTTGCTATCCCCCCCATAAGAGGGCAGATTCAAAAGAAAATGGGAAAGCAAAAATCTTGCTAGGTTGAATTTCCTGCTTTGGAAGAAATAATTTTCCAGTAGAAGGTTCTGTAACACCTTGCTCTTGGTGTGATTGAGGTCAGAGCTATAAGGCTGCATTGTAAATCAAATAAGGAAATCCTACAATATAGAGATTCTTGAATATGCTCTGTCTTCTGTTAGAACAAATAGATCTTAATCTTCTGATTTCTGAGGTGAGACTTCTTTTCACTGTCCTGACCGAGGAAGTACAATACCAATGAGATCTCAAATTTAAATTATTTTTTACTTTTCAGTTTTGGACTTGATCAAATCCAGGTAGCTTTGAATACCGGTATTTAATGTTTTTATTTCTGCAAATACTGAAGCTAAGAGACTACAAGTCACTCTAACAAAGTACAGGTATTAGTACTCAAAAGTCACAGTATTGATATACTGAAGTACATTAAAATAAATGGATAACCTGAAATACAACAGTGTAATGAGTTAGAATGTAGGGGTGGTTCTTAGAAGAACACATCAGTCCTGAAGACTGTTCCATGTCATCCACCCTGCCTGTCTTTGCTTTCATGTTGATATTTTCTATTTTTTAAAATACATTTATTCTCCATTTTATTGTGGAAGATCCTTACAGAAAACAATGTGGACTGCTTTAGGCTGTGGTTACACAGGTGTAGTTGAATCTGATAGAGGTCTACAGTTTTGGATAGGGAGTGGCCACAGATTTCTCTTGTCCATGTTTGTTCCCTGGCATTAACATTCTTGCAGGCAGATGATCTGACCGAGTCATCCAAATGTGTCTTTTTGGCAGCTGTACCATTCAGATGGGATTATATTGATTAAGTTACTAGGGCCTTAGAACAGACAAGTGTAGCATACCAGATCTGGGCATATTAAAAGAGGGTATTTCTTGGGGTTTTTTTTAAAAAAAGCAAGATGTATGAAATGCACATCCAAAGGAAAAAAAAAAAAAAACAAAACAAACATCCATTGGCTATCCCAGGGCAGAATTTGTCTTGCACAGTCTCGATTTTTCTTCTGAGTACTAGCCTGGAAAAAAATGGCATCTGTTTGAGAATGACGCCTACTTCTGCCTGCTATAATCTGAATGCAGAGTTGGAGTTTTTACTTTGTGTCCTTTCTCACAGTGGTCAACTTCTGCACCGTCATAATGGCCACAGCTTTTGCAAGCCCTCATTTAATATATATATTAACTGGGTGTGTTTGTGTTTAAGAAAACAGCAGCTAATAATATCAGGTCAGTGATTATCTAATCATTTTCCTGCACTCCTCTGAAAGAACTGCAGGCCTTAAAAATCCTGACTGGCTAATACATGACTAAATATATGGTGCCACTTTACAATGGGGTCAGTGTTACTAAGTCCAGGGTCCCACTTCCCTTACACAGTCTTTCGCCCATAGTGGGCTAGGAGACCTGGACTGATTCTGTGGGTTCAGCTATTAGAGTAGCCTTACAGCCTATTCACAGAATCACAGAATGTTCGGGGTTGGAAGGCACCTCTGAAGATCATAGAGTCCAACCCCCCTGCCAGAGCAGGACAAAACTAGGGCAGATCACTCAGAAATGCATCCAGACAGACCTTGAAAGTCTCCAGAGAAAGAGACTCCACAACCCCTCTGGGCAGTCTGTTCCAGTGCTCTGTAACCCTTACAGTAAAGAAGTTGTTCTTCGTGTTGAGGTGGAACTTCGTGTACTCAAGCTTGAATCCATTGCCCCTCACCCTATCACAAGGCACAAGTGAAAAGAAGTTGTCCTTGCCTTCTTGACACCCAGCTCTTATGTATTTATAGACGTTAATTAGATCCCCTCTCAATCTTCTTTTCAGACTAAAAAGCCCCAGGTCTCTCAGTCTATCCTTGTAAGGCAGGTGTTCCAGTCCCTTAATCATCAAGTAGATCTATTCAGAAAGTGTTTTTCAGGAATAAATCTTGGTTGTCACTGGAGTGTCTGAGCATTATATTCCTGCTTTATAAACAGAGAGAAAAACTGCAATTGTGCACTGCCATTAATGCATCAGAAATAACCTCTAGGAGTGATCACGTGTCTCTTTTTGCCACCATCTACCCAGGCAGTATGTTTAATGTTGCCAGGATACTGAAATGACACTAGTTCCAGATTTACTCAAAACCTGAATCTCCTTATGAACAGCTGTGCAGCCCCTGCTTCTGCAAGAAGGCTTTAGGTCACTGCTGAATACAAATTAAAAACCCCTTTCTACCACACTGGTTCTGGTAGCTTTGGGTCTAAGGCAGGTGTTAGTTTGGTGTGAAGCAGTCTTTATGGTTGCCTCACTGTGCAAACTAGGGAGGAAAAATGTAAACAGCAGAAATCTAACATGGTGAAACTATGTGAAAATTAATTTCCCTCTTGCTCTGGCCAAATGGTAGAAATGAGAGTTTGCTGCTCCCATATCTTAAGTAGGAAGCATAAGATACCACCCCAAACAAGAAGTTTCTATTTTATATCCAACATATTTGTGTGCAAGAAAACTGCAGCAGATAGATGAAGACATTCTTGAACTAGATTTTACAAGAGAAAATTATAAGCTTTGATGATTTTTATGCTGTTCTAATTTTAGTAGGAATTCATTTATTAAAATGAGGAAAAGAAGTGACTGTATCTTAGCAGCCTTAATTTGAAAGCAATGTCTGAACTGGATGCATTTCATACTGTAAAGTGGCTTGTATTTGTATCATATGAAATGGCATGAAAAATTATATTTTTTAGCATCATATACAGTTTGTTTACCCAGGGACAATCCAAGACAGTTTATCTGTCTTATTTAAAGTTCATGTGAAACTCGACGTAACATACTTCATTTTAAAAACGTCATGAAAGAGGAAGCAGTTGATGGAGATATTATAATGCATCTCTTTGAGTTGTTGGTTCATACCTCAAAAGGGTGTGAGGGGAAATTTCTAGTGAATAGAAGTATTCACACAGAAAATTAATGCAGAATAACCACTGCACATGTAGCAGCTATTCCATGCTAATTTTTCTTTGACTTGCCTCTGCAGACAAGGCTCTAGTTACTTCAGATGTATTGTCATGGGATCCCTATATGGACAAGCGCTTGCTGTATGGAGCTGAGGAAGCCAGGAAATACTGGAAAGCTGCTTTTTTCTTCTTCTTCCCCCCCCCCCCCCCCCCTAACAAACACTATCCGTCCAGTACCACAAGGAGGAGTCCGACACATTCTTTTGTATTCGTTGTGTTTTTTACAAATGATATGCTTG